>PITA01015609.1:0-49537 GCA_004023965.1 Spilogale gracilis | reverse complement strand
AAGAAAAATATAACATTAAATGCATGATAGCAGTATAAAATACTTGGAATAAATTCAATGAACGACAAAAAAAAAAGAAAGAAGGAAGGAAGGAAGGAAGGAAGGAATGAAAGAAAGAAAGAAAGAAAGAAAAACTTATTCTCAGAAGTCTAAAAATACTTGATGAAATTAGTGAACTAGAATCAGAATTAACAAAAATTTTAAATTATTTTTAACAGGTTCTGAGATTGTAAATTTGACTGACTGTAAAATGAGTTGCATTCCCTCCCAGAAATGGAAGACCATTTTTAGATGGAGATGTGGTAAAATAAATCACTATTCCATTTTTGGGATCTTTGTTAGCAAATTATGAGCAAATGACTAATAAATTAGGTATTTCTTTTAAATGTGAATGATTTTCAATTAAACATGAAATATTTGCCAATATAGCACAAATCTTTCAAAAAATATTGAATATCAACTAAGTCAAAATTTGAAAATTACAATTTTCTTTAGCTTTAGAGGTGTCATGCAATATAAGACCCTGTCCACTTAATTCTCTGTGTCTTTTGTTTCATATGACTTCAATCCATTGTCTAAATGATCAGTTCATGTCATGAATATTTTGAAATCACATATATATTTGACAAAAATATCAGTTTGATATGACGACATTACCTTCTATCACCATAGGATTATGATACTTATGTCAAAAATCAGGACCGTTTGCATTTTAAAAACAAGAGAGTGGTAATTTCCTTACTGATAATGTTCCACTCTATGATGCATAGTGAAAACAACTGTGATACTATGAAAAGTATCGTGTGCGTGGTTTTAAAAAAAGTGTTCAGGTTTTATGTGCAAATGCTATGAGTTATTTAAAATAATTTATTAATTCTAATGATGAGGTTGGTGTGATCCTTCAAGAATTCTACTCAGTCCTGTGTCTCACAAAAGCTTCTTGTTCACTGCTACCTTTTTTTACTAAAAAAAAAAAAAATCCCTGTAATATTCTCTGTTTTATAACCATCCCTTCCAGAGGTTGAAGGGCCTCTAGTACATGGGTAAGCGTTAACAAACAGGATTTTGTGCCATGAAAATGGCATAATTTCTCTGAATCATAGTGGAAGCTTAATTATGGAATTGTGATCCAAGGTATAATTTGATTATTTTCTTTCATTAGACTTTTTCTCTCCACCAGCTCCACCCTCAGGTTGTGATTCTTAGAAATTTGTTACCAAAAAAATTTTTTTTCTAGTTCGAACACTGGAATTAGTAACAGAGTATTAAAAATACATTAAGCAGGATAATAAATTTCATTTGCTCTGCACATTTTTATCGTGCACAATACACAACAGATTTATTTTGTAAGAGATGTCTTAGTGAACAGATGCTACAGCTACCAGGGAAGTAGGACTAAGAATTCACAGTTGAAGACACTGTTGTAATAATGTTTACTGGGTTTTGTTGACATATGGAATAATTCATCTTAGACCCTGGAACACATATCTTGGGAAGAAATTGAGGAATTATTTTATAATATAGTATTTTTTTAAATTAGCATCATCAGTAATCATTAAAAAGGCTATGATTTTCAAAGTAGACAAAGAGAAAGTTAAGTCAGTTTCCTGAATTCCTTTCATATAGTGACATGAACACTATGTACACACATCAATTTTCTTTCCAGAATTAACTGAAAGCCTAGAAATCGTTCTCTGTGAATGTCTGGATAAAGAATGAGGAACAATATCTAAAGCCACTTTCTCTTACAAACACAAGATAATTTCCTCATTGAAGAATTCAAAAGAACAAGTTCTGAAATTGTATCTTGTTGAGAGATGTTTCTTTCCTCCATGTGAACAAAATAATTTTCAAATAGTTAGTGGTTCAGTAGCACTATAGTAACATGAAAATGCCCACTATTATTCCAGGGTTTCCCCTTTTACTCCCTCTTTAGAAGAAAAAAAAAGCTGCCAGAAGTTAAGTACTACTTCTATTTGTAGTATGACTTTGTAAGATTTTAATACAATAAGTCTCTCATAAATAACAACTGTAAAACCAGGACACACAAACAAAAACTATAGAAGGGATTTGGAGAACAAAATAAAGTAGATGAATTTCGGAGAGCAAGTAAGTTTTGTGGGAAAGGGTTGGCGTAAGGTGGGCTCATGTTGCAAGAGGGTCTCTAGGTGTGACACATGGTGAGTAAAGATTCAAGGAAGCCCATCATCTTCCTTGCCTGAGGAAAGTGAAAGCCAAGTTTTGGACAACTATGGCCCATGAAGAATGAGAGCAGGTACTGAAAGAGAGAGAGACAGGAAAACAAACAAACAAACAACACTCCCGAAACTATAGTAGTCCCAAATTCTGTATATTAATTTTACCTAATTCTTTGGATGACCCCAAGCCAGGGTGTGCAGGGAAATCTTGAAGCAAGGAGTGGAAAGAATTAAGCAATTGGCCTTCTACCATGACCATCCAGGTAAAACAGAGTTTGCAGTTTGAACATAACCAAGTCAATGGCTTGATTAAATAAAAATGTCAACACTCAGGGCACCTGGGTAGCTCAGTCGGTTAGGCATCTGGCTCTTGGTTTCAGCTCAGTTCATGATCTTGGGTTCATGGGATGAAGCTCTACATTAGACTTTGTACTCAGCAGGTGGTCTGCTAGAGATTCTCTCTCCCTCTCCCACTGCACATCCCATCCCCCTGCTCGCTCTCTCTCTCTTTCTCAAATAAGTAAATACAATCTTTAAAAAAATATATCAACACTCTTCACAGCAGTATATCAGAAATACAAAAAAATTATATTTAAGCACATCATATCCAAATTGCTGAAAGACAAAAATAAAGAAAAAGTATTGAGAGCTATCATGCAAAAACACAACATTGAGAGGATTCCAGCAGATAGCAGAGTAGTAGAAAGCACCAAGAATCTGTCTCACCACCTAGGCAACAGTTGCACTGCCAGATTCTATCTAATGTATTTATTTTGGAACTTTAGAGTTATTGAAAGCTTGCAACTTAACAGGAGAAGAAGTGGGGGGTATTTACAGTTAATTTCTGTCAATTTCAGCTCTTAGCACAGTAGCATTTCTCTCCATCTCATACCCACAACCCAATGACAAGTAGTCCTGAACGTGTATTTTAGGAGCATCTTGCATGTAGTTTGTGGAAACTCGGAAGGACACTTGCTGTCCAACAAGTGTTAGGGGATTTGTGCTCCGATCACTGACTGTTATTTCTGATATCAGTGGTACAAAGAGGAAGGTGACCATTGCTGTTGTGTCTCACCACTTTTTGTCTCTCTTGCTTTTGCTGAAGTGACCTCCAGAGTATTTAAAAGGCTAGCACTCTTAATATCTAAAGAGTAAAAATGTGATGGGTAAAATATGACTAAAGGGTTAAAAGATGAGAGGGGTTAAAAGATGTACAGTGTTGCAAAATAGCCAACACATGCATGATTAATGCTGAACAACCACTAGAAGGATGACAAAAAGTAACTGCAAAGGGCCTTATAAATTTCAAAATAATTATTAAGGAAATCAAATAATACAAAAAGAAGGGAACAGGAAAATGGAAACAGAATACAGAAACAAGTGACATTTCCCATCATCCAACATACATTGTACAGTTTTCACTTTATATTTTATCAGTATTCTCACCCTCTATTGGAATGTAACCTACGTGAAAGGAATCATTTTGTTTTCATGTATTTTTATACGTTTTTAAATTAATTTCAATTTCACATTCTCTGAGTACCTGAAACATATTAGATGCTTAAAAACTATTGGTTGCATAAATGAATACACTCCATACTTAATTTTTATTTATCAAGGTGGAACTAACAATCTAATATAAGCCAGATATACCAATATGGGAAAATAAATGAAATTCATTTATATTCTTCACCTGATTGCTAAATCCAATTCCATGTTTTCTAAAGTGTACTACTACTATAATCACATATTCTTAGTTTTTGAATTGTAGTGTAATTTCTGGCTCATTGGAAGCTCAAGTTACCATTTTAAATCCTATCAAGAAAAGCATGAGTAGAGATAAATGATACTCAGTTGAGTCATGTTAGGCTCATATTATCAAGGGCTCCTTCCAGATGCTTTATGATGATAAATGTTCTATCAAATTATTAAATTTGTTCAATTAAGCCACATAGTCCTTTACAGACTCTTATAATAACATGTTAATATTTTGACATCTAGCCCCAGAAGCAACCCATGCAGGGGTATCTTGGAAAAGTGGGGTAGGAAGGTTTCTTGAATTTAATGACTTTGATCCTATTACTGTACACAGTTTTTGATAATTTATATCACAGTTTTTGACTATGTACATAGTGCTAATATTATTCTGACATTTGGGATTGATGCATATGTTTTACATTAAATGGTATGAGTATATAAAATACTTTGCAAGGTATCTGTCACATTATTTCTCTTTAACATATTAAAAAGATAGATAGTACTAGATGAAGTTAAAAACATCACCTTCCCTTCAGACTGCTTTATCTGTTTATATAAACAAATCTTAAGATTACCTCTGGGTTTTCCAAGGGTGTTGATTGGACAGAGAAAGAGAGACAGAGAAAGATGGGGAGAGAGTTTGAGTGAAATTATTTTCCAATATTTATTTCTGCTTTTTAACAGATCAAATACCAGAGTACAAGGAAACATATAACTAAATATATTTTTTTTAATCTTATTTTTTTGACAGAGAGAAACACAGCCAGAGAGGGAACACAAGCAGGGGGAGTGAGAGAGGGAGAAGCAGGCTTCCCGCCGAGCAGGGAGCCTGATGCGGGGCTCGATCCCCGGTCTCTGGGATCATGACCTGAGCCAAAGGCAGCCGCTTAACCAACTGAGCCACCCAGGCGCCCCGGAAACATATAACTAAACTGTGACAGGGTTCTCTGCCAAACTAAGGACTGTAGAATAAAGAGAGAATGAGAATGATCCAAAAGAAATGGATCATTCCTGCAATCAATTGTGTATTAATCTGTTCCCTGAAATCATTAGTTTCACTTTTATGTAAGAAATTTTAATAAATTGGGGCACCTGAGTGGCTCAGTTGATTAAGCGACTGCCTTTGGCTCAGGTCATGATCCCAGAGACCTAGGATCAAGTCCCACATCTGGCTGCCTGCTCAGCAGGAAGCCTGCTGCTCCCTCTCTCACTCCCCCTGCTTGTGTTCCCTCTGTCTCACTGTGTTTCTTTCTGTCAAATAAATAAAATCTTTAAAAAAATGTTTTTAATAAATTAAGAAATCAAAGGAGTTCAACCATCTCATTGAAGTTTACAGAATCTTAGTGGGGAGGGGAGAGGTGGAACAAAACAGGAAACATCTATCACATATGACCTAATTCTTAGGAAACCCAAATGGAAAATTTTACACTGAAAAATAAGAGACAACCATTTATTTAGTAAAGAAGTATTAACAAGGCCATTTAGAAAGTTTTATTAAACCAGCCATGAATTTATTCCTTAAATAAAACCAAACTATTTAATAAGTTAGTTCTCAAAACTTATTTTTATATAATAATTTATTTTATTTTTTCAGTGTTCCAAAATTCATTGTTTATGCACCATACCCAGTGCTCCATGCAATACCCTCAGGTTGTTTCTCAGAGTCCAAAGTCTCTCATGCTCTGTCTCCCTCTCTGATTTATGCCATTTCCTTTCCTTCTCCTAATGTCCTCCATGTTACTTCCTATTCTCCACAAGGAAATGAAACCATATGATACTTGACTTTTTCTGCTTGGGTTATTTCACTCAGCATAATCTCCTCCAGTCCCATCCATGTTGATACAAAAGTTAGGTATTCATCCTTTCTGATGGAGGCATAAATATTCCATTGTATATATGGACCGTATCTTCTTTATCCATGTGTCTGTTGAAGGACACCTTGGCTCTTTCCACAGTTTGGCAATTGTGGCCATTGCTGCAATGAACTTTGGGGTACATATGGCCATTCTTTTCACTACATCTGTATCTTTGGGGTAAACACCTAGTAGTGCAATTGCAGGGTTGGATGGTAGCTCTATTTTTAATTTTTAAAGGAATCTCCACACTATTTTCCAAAGTGGCTGTACCAACTTGCATTCCCACGAACAGTGTAAGAGGGTTCCCTTTTCTCCACATCTCTCCAACACTTGTTGTTTCCTGTCCTGTTAATTTTGGCCATTCTGACTGGTGTAAGGTAGTATCTCAATGTGGTTTTGATTTGAATTTCCCTGATGGCTAATGATGCCAAACATTTTTTCATGTGTCTGTTAGTTCTCAAAACTTATTTACCAATTTAGTGTGAACTTAGTGGAAATTGCTCATCTCTGTTTCATAAAACATCAGCAAGGATGGTCAGTCCAGCACTTACACTGTTTGTAATGCCCCCGATTTCAAATCTGAGAGACCACCAAGGAGCTGGTACTGATGCAAACACACGAGGGTTTATTTGCAAGCTCGAGCTTGGGCCCAAGTATACCCGACACAGCGGAGCAGGGACTTGGACCCCGAGGTTAAGAGGCGTAGTGGTTTTATAGGGCAAAACCACACCCCAATCTGACAGGACTCACTAGTTTGCCTGAGTTAATTCTTTCACTCTGCTGTGATGATGAATACATTTAATCCCCACAGAGTGGTTTACCAGGGGATATCCATTGGTCAGGGTCCGGAAGGTTAAGGGGATTAAGTGATTGGGCATTCCCACCTGGTCCTAAGTACTGGGAACTGGCTGCCCATTCTTAATTTGCCTCCCCCTACCTCCAGGGATGGGAGGTTAAAGGGCTCAACTGATTGGGTGTCTCCCCCAACCTGGTTCGTCTTTGTTTTCCAGAAACTGTTTCCCCATTTCTCTCTGAGCTGTTTTTCTGAGTAAACAAGATGGTGGCCTGGATTTTCTAAATAGGTCCTTACACTGTTAACTAAGGTTTCTCCACAGGTGCCTGTGCTTCCTCAGGGTAGGGAGATTGGTTACAATAGTGACTATCACAGGAAGGTGGTATCCATTTGACATTGCTTCAGAAGTTACATGGTGGGTGCCTGGGTGGCTGTGGGTTAAAGCCTCTGCCTTCAGCTTGGGTCATGATCTCAGGGTCCTGGGAGGCCCGCATCTGGCTCTCATCTCGGCGGGGAGCCTGTTTCCTCTGCTCTCTCTGCCTATTTGTGATCTCTCTCTGTCAAATAAATAAATAAAGTCTTAAAAAAAAAAAAAAGGAAGTTACCTGGCATCATGTCTGCTGCACTCTATTGGTTGAAGTAGTAAGAAAACTGCCCAGGTTTAAGGGAAGCAAATATAGTCAACAGATAAAGTCTGGTTGATTCAAGAGTGGTAACAGAAGTGCAATAGTGGCCATCTTTGGAAAATCCAACTTTCGTACTCAGTTCTTCTGTGACCTACACACTGTATTTTGAACAAAATACACATTTAGTCCTCTATGAAAAACATATCAAAAATTTGTGTTTCTACACTTAGATCATTTGAGCGCTTTTCACACGCTTCAGTTCAGTTTTGATAAGGTAATTTCCAGTGTTTCAGTTATTCAGCAGCTTAATTTACTCAAATATTTTTAATTGCTGGTTTACATTTAGCACTTTACATAAATTATGTGTCTTCATGCAAATATGCTAATCTTTATTATGTTGAATAAATAATATGATGTAATTAACTTTAAAATTATAAAAGTCTTTCTCAAAGTAGAGCACTATTAACACTGATTTTTACTACTCCTCCTTTTGATATTTTACCTCTATACATTTTCATTTCAAACTGCCCTATCCTGAACCATATTTAAATTCGAATATTTTTATAACTTTGTTTTTTTCTTTTGTTTTGAAGAGATAGAAAACATCAGTTGGGTAAAACACAATATCATCTCTTTCTTACGAATTACCTGGACTTTTCTTTGAAAACAAATGAGGAAAATATGGAATTATGTATAAAAGTATTTATCTATTTATATTATATCAGTGGCAGTTTCCAGATAAATACATTTTGATAATTATTTGTACACATAGGAAGAGTCCAATTAATATTGTGAATATTGTGAAATGAACAAAAACTGCTTAGTAATTTATAAATCTTCCAATATGTACTGACATTATAAATCTATCTTAGTACAAAAATTCACTATCAATTGACAGTTAAATTATCGGTAAGGTAACTTTGGCTGAGCCAACTTAATGAGGTACCTGAATTCTAGTCTACTGTTTTCCTCAATATATGTGGTCCACAAAGGTGAGGTCATATTGATAAATAAAATTATTAAGAATTTTATTGATAACAAAGCAATCACTATCACGTATAGTCTATTTTTCCTCACAAACTCTATTTTCCTGAGCATAGTTTATTGTGTCTGTTTACCTCAGCATTGATAAAGAAGCAAGTTGTGAATATAAGCAATGATTAGAAAGAAAGCACAAGGTAATTGTCTTCAACATTTCTCTCATCTTCCAGTTATAATAGGGATGATGTGTGATGACAGTGCATGTCAAAAGGAATGATGCAATTATTTTTCTAAATGAATGAGTTCAAACATGTGATTAGATGAAACCCTTTTACTTGGTTTCTTTTAGTTTTGGCTTTTCCTGCTTTTGTTTCAGCAACTAAATATTTATGGTTGGCAACCAAAGCAAATCTATCTTCTGTTGAATTTCATTTTATGGAATTTCTGGGTTCTTGAATGGTTTCCAGTATGTAGAGAAATTATTAAAAAGTAGTAGAAATATTTAACCTATTAAAGTGATTTTTTTGAAATTTCAAATTATATGAAGTCAATTAATTGATCATCATTTGTTGTCTTTTACATATGATATACCCCATCAATGAATTTTTATTTGCTTAAAATATCTCTGGAACTGTCTCTTCTAAAACTTTCTCCCAAGATACATGTAGACCACAGAAAATTGCTGTATTTTTATATCTATTATGAACAAAAAAATGTTATTTCTTATCATTAGTTTCATTGTTCCTAAAAAATTTAATATATCTTTAAATGAGAGCAAATCTTGTCCTGAAGATAATGAAAGTAAATTGATTAATATTTTACTCATTGATAGAAAAATATCTGAAAAAACATTCAATATGTTTTCACTAGCTGATTTTACGTGTTACTTTATGCCAACTATTAAAAATTTGGATATTTAGCCCTTTTGATTTTGTGTAGTTAATTCAAAATTTTAAAGTAATTTTATCACAAAAAACCCTCTCAATTTTCTCAATTTCAGCATTTTGTGTGATGTTTCTCCAGAATATTTTCAACAATAAAGTATATAGCAATAGCCTAAAATATAAACACATTTTTTACCAACTGTGTCTGTCTCCAAAGCACAAAATTGCTGAGAAAATATACGTTAAATGATTCCCTTACAATAAAAATCACTAAGTGCTTGCCTTTTTTTGGTTTTGTATCCCATTATATCATCATACAGTTGAATAAAGTAATGTACTATGAAACCTGAATTCAATAACAGTGTCAGAAATGTATCCTAAAAATAACCCCAGGTTATTTAAAACTGTCCCAAATTCATTTGCCAGATAACATGTCTTGATGCCTTCTTAATAGAATGCAAATCCTAGAGCCAGACTACCTGGGTTTAAATCCTTGCCCTACCATTTCCTGCCACCTTAGAAACATTTTACCAATCTCCTCCAGTTATCATTTGTAAAATGGTCAAAGTACATGCTTTACATTGGGAATTACATTAAGTATTTCATCTAAAGGTTTAGCATATGATTTTTTTAAAGATTTTATTTATTTGTTAGAGAGAAAGAGCAGAAGCAGGGGAGCCGCAGGCGAGGGTGAAGCGGGCTCCCCCTTGAGCAAGGGGTCCGGTGTGGAACTCAATCCCAAGACCCTAGGATCCTGACTCAAGCTGACCAAGTCATCCAGGCATACCTAGGATCTGTCTTTTTAAACAAGTAAATAGCTTTAAAAAAATAATAATAATAATTTTTCAGCTCAGGACAATCTGTTCAGGTGACGCAAATTTTGGAGTTGGCCATATCAAAAATAATTGTTAGCAAAGTAAATACTAATTTTCTTGAACAAAATCAGTTCTCTCAAAAGCAAATAAAATGACATCTGAATTTTTATTTTCTTAATGTTTGTTTTATAACTTCCCTGAATTAGCTTTAAAAAAAGAAAACATCACTTTATCTCATTGTTTCTGCCTCATGAACACTGACTTTTAGAATATAGAAAAATGATTTGGTACTGATTGCAGATTTTCATGTGATTCATTTACTGCTTCAGCATGCTTATTTAATAATGAGCACATATTCATTTCCTGTTTGCAAATTTTACAGTACAGTTCTCTAAGTGCTCTACATGAGACATTTCAATATTATAAATGGCTTTTAAGCAAATGCATCAAAGCACAATTCACAATTGACTTGTTTCTTCATATTCATTCATTTGCTTAACCACTAGAGGGAAATAAAACATATAATCCCTGCCCATACTTAATTTCAAAGGTTGGGTTATAGGACCTTATCAAGGCTATGACTGTCACTTTTACTCTAGTAACTGTTGTTCTTCTCTTAGAGTAAAGGCAAGAGATATTATTTCTTCAATTACAAGGTTTTCAATATGTTGATAACCTTTAATCTCTGCTAGATTGTTCAGAGCTAAAAAAGGAAAAAGTAAATCTAAGGCATAAACTCACTTTCCAAATGTCTCTTTTGGGAAATGAGAAAGATATCGCATAGAATGTGCCTTGAAAAAGCCTTAATTATTTTAAACTAAAAAAATTTTATATGATTACCAGTTTATATAATTAGTTTAGAAATGTGAGATTAATACTAACAATTTCCAAGTATTTATAATTTCTTATTGATTTATTCCACATTTTTATTATATCAATTATGTTTGATTACTCCATTAGATAAATGCTATGAAATATAATGATAAAAATAGTGAAGTTACAATAACATAGTTTAGATAAATAAAGGGCCAAATGATAATAGTTTGTTTTTCTTTTTGCTTCTTTAAAAGGAACTGAAAAGGCTTCAGATGATTCAATGCATGCGAGACAAGTCAGCCTTTAAGAATTTGCATGCCTTAGTAAAATAAGAATGAAAAATGTCATAATGAGAATGATTAAATCTCCTTTTCAGTTTAGATGTGTAGGACAAAATTAGACAAATGAAATCTCCTTTTCAGTTTAGATGTGTAGGACAAAATTAGACAAATGAAAATAATTGATAAATAAATATACTGGAGTGTATTTTGTAACTTTCTTCCTTTTACATGAATTTTATTGAAATTTTGAATGACAGTATCACTTTTCAAAATTAGGATCATCCCTTCAATTTACCAAATTACTTGATTCTTTTTGAGTCTTCTAAGAATAGTAGTTCCTAAATTTTCCATTAAGGAGTACTCAAATGTGTTGAAATGCTAATGACAATCGTATATTTGCCTTTAATAAGTACACATATGCTTAAGTTGGAAATGTATTAATTCATCGTTTTGCTTCTCTTATCTAATGCTGCAGCCCACTAAGTTCAGCTCAAATGTATGAGTTCCAAATGCTTTATCATTTGTATTTGAATATGAACATTATTGTCACTTTTGTGTTACAAATTATCTTTCATGCCAAATTTTACCATTACATTATGTGAAAAATATGATCTAAAACTAGTAGCAGAGTTACTTTTGATCTCTTGTACATATTGCTATTATCTCTTGAAGAATTGTTACTATAGTTTACAGTATAAATATATTGTATCCAAAATGATTCTGCTCATAACTATAGTACTAATTAAAATAATTATTTTTCCATAAGATTTTTAATAATTTAATTTTTAATTATGACGTGTTTTATTTTATTTTTAAAGATTGTATTTATTTGACAGAAGAAACACAGCAGGGGAGAGTGACAGGGAGAAGCAGGTTTCCCGCCAAGCAGGGAGCCTGATGGCGAGCTCCATTCTGGGACTCCAGGATCATGACCTGAACTGAAGATAGACACTTAACGACTGAGCCACCCAGGTACCCCAATTGTGACACATTTTAAACATAAAGAAGAGAGCAGAAAATCTTATTTTTACCCATCCATTCATATTACAATTAAACATACATTATATTACTATTAGTTTATTTTGTTTCTCATTTTAAAATCAGACACAGTGAAAAATCCACATGCTATTCTTTTCCTCTTTTTATTCCCAGAGTTAACTAAATTCTTTTTTCTTTTAAAGATTTTATTTATTTATTTGTGAGAGAGAGATCACAAATAGGCAGAGAGGCAGGCAGAGAGAGAGGATGAAGCAGGCTCCCTGCTGAGCAGAGAGCCAGATGCAGGCCTGGATCCCAGGACCCTGATATCATGACTTCAGCTGAAGGCAGAGGCTTTAACCCTCTGAGCACCCAGGCACCCTAAATTCTTAACATTGGTATCATTTCCACATTTCTTACTATGCATTTATTATGTATGTCTCTACATATAATAAACAGAGCACATACATCATTGCTTTTCTTTGCTCCTTGAAGTGTTACATAATAATTGACTCAAGAAACTTTCTTACAAAAGATTTTACATATCACTGTTGAAGAAGTGAAATTGACCAGGATTATTTTACGCATCTATTGCCCTTTTTGGTTTTAGTACAGAATAAAACTATACTAAAAATATTTGGGTTCAAGTTCTGGATAAGATGTGTGCACATACTACCTGTGTGTCCTAATGAATACTGAAAATACTCACAAGTAAATAGAGAAGAAAGAATAGAGGTGAGGATGAGAATTCAAGGTATCATCAAAGCTTTAGTGAATTTAACGTTTTTTTCTCTCCTCTGATACATCCTGCTTGAATCTGTGTCCCAGAAGAAGCCAATGAAGCAAAGAAGGAGGTCCACAAGAAAGCCTCTAGTTCTGGCTCAAGCAGTGTGAAAGGGAACCCCCGAGACTCAGAGAGGGTATATAATGTTTCCTCTTTTGTTTTCTTTCCTCTATTCTTCTCCTCCCCCATCCTTAAACAACCGCATCATGGAAGCCACAGCTGGCAGTGATAGAAGCCTAAAGGAGGCAAAATTCAAAGGGAAAGGAAACTTTATCTTCCTTTAATGAAATATGTTTCCAAAAGAATGGGTAAAGTGCCATTAATTTTTTTTATTTTTTCTGTCCTGGTTTTGCTAGGCTCTGGATGCAGAAGCAGCTTTGAGAATTCAAAGCAAAGCCCCAGCTTTCTGTATAGATTTCTAGAGATGAACCCAGAAACCAGGAAGTATAAGGGAGGCTGTAGAGAGGAAAGTGCTGAAGAAGATACAATTTTTTATGAATTTCTGGGCTCTTCCTCAAACTCCATATGTATCGATCGGATCTCATACAATACACCAAGTACTGAATTGAACAGATAGACCCCCAGGTCTAGGTGTGGAACAGACCTGAATAGTGCAGTAAAGGATTTTAATAAGAATTGACCTTGAAACTGTAGTCTGCAGAAGGCTATCAACATCTGTAGGATATAATCATGACCCAGAGTCTCCTACAACAAAATATCTATGATACAATTCAAAACTTCTTGGGATTTGAAGAAAAAGGAGAATTTCACCTCATAAGGAAAAAGAAAATCAAAATACAACAGTGATAAGGTGATTCATATATTTGAATTATTTGACAGACCTTAAAGAAGCTATTACACAAAGTTTTAGAAAACAATCTAAAACATACTTGAAAACAATAGGAAACATAATTTTAGCAGAGAAATACATGATATACATTACTGAAAAATCAAAATAAAACTCACTACAGAGACTAATTAGCAGAATAGAGAGAACACAGGAAATAATCAGTGAAATTAAAAATAAGTCATGAGGGGCCCCTGGGTGGCTCAGTTGGTTAAGTGACTGCCTTTTGCTCAGGTCATGATCCCAGAGACATGGGATCGAGCCCCGCATCAGGCTTCCTGCTCGGCGGGAAGCATGCTTCTCCCTCTCTCATTCCCCCTGCTTGTATTCCCTTTCTCGCTGTGTTTTGCTCTGTCAAATAAATAAATAAAATTTAAAAAAAATAGGTCATGATAAAGTATCTAATATGAGCAATAGAATGAAAAAAAATTTAATGACCATGGCCTTCATGTTATATCCTACAAATATAGAATGTACTTTATTTATTTCTTTGGAATATCAGTAGAGAAAAAAAAGAAAGTGCTGAGAAAATATTTGAACAAAATTTGACTAGAATCTTCCCAAATTTGGTGCAAGATATAAACTTAACAACTGAGGAAGATTAGTGAATCCCAAATAGGGTAAGTACAAAGGACTCTGTTACCAGACCCTTATAATGACATTACTAAAAATTAATGATAAATACAAAATCTTAAAAACAGAAAAAAGAAAACAAACACATTATAGGGAACAATAATTTGAATGACTGCAGATTTCTTAATAGAAATCATGGGAATCAGAAAGTAGAGGCAACATGAATAAATTATGGACTATAATTGACAACTGTGCATCACCATTTGTTCATTAATTATAATAAGTCATATTAATGAAAGATTTTAATCATGAGGAAAACTAGATGCGGGGTATATAGAAATTTTCTGGAGTATCTTTGCAACATTTCTTCATTATAAAAATATTCTAAAATAAAGAATGTATTAAAAAAAAAAACTTCTGGGGCGTCTGGGTGACTCAGTTGGTTGAGCAACTGCCTTCGGTTCAGATCATGATCCCGGAGACCTGGGATCGAGCCTCACGTCGGGCTCCCTGCTCAGCAGGAAGTCTGCTTCTCCCTCTCTCGCTCCCCCTGCTTGTGTTCCCTCTCTGGCTATGTTTCTCTCTTTCAAATAAATAAAAATCTTTAAGAACAAACAAACAAACAAACAAAAAAACAAAAAAACCCACAAAGACTTCCATGATTAAGCAAAGGAGACAAAAGCGAAAATGAACTTTTGGGATTTCATCAAAATAAAAAGCTTCTGTACAGCAAAGAAAACAGTCAACAAAACAAAGAGGCAACCCACAGAATGGGAGAGATATTTGCAAATGACACTACAAACAAAGGGCTGGTATCCAAGATCTATAAAGAACTACTCAAATTCAACACCCAAACAGAAGATGAACACATCAAAAAATGGGCAAGAGACATGAAGAGGCACTTCTCCATAGAAGATATACAAATGGCTAACAGACATATGAAAAAATGTTCAGCATCACTAGCTATCAGGGAAATTCAAATCAAAACCACACTACTACACTGAGATACCACCTCACACCAGTCAGAATGGCCAAAATTAACAAGTCAGGAAACAATAAATGTTGGAGAGTCTGCAGAGAAAGAGGAACCCTCTTACACTGTTGGTGGGAGTGCAAGTTGGTGCAGCCGCTTTGGTAAACAGTGTGGAGATTCCATAAAAAATTAAAAATAGAACTTGACCTATGGCCTTGCAGTTGCACTACTGGGTCTTTACCTCAAAGATACAGATGTAGTGAAAAGAAGGGCCATATGTACCCCAATGTTCATAGCAGCAGTGGCCACGATCGCCAAACTGTGGAAAGAGTCAAGGTGCCCATCAACAGACGAATGGATAAAGAAGATGTGGTACATATATACAATGGAATACTATGCCTCCATCAGAAAGGATGAATATCCAACTTTTGTAGCAACATGGATTGGATTGGAAGAGATTATGCTGAGTGAAATAAGCCAAGTAGAGAAAGTCAAGTATCACCACAATATGGTTTCACTTACTTGCAGTGCATAAGGGGTCATATAGAAGACAGTAGGAGAAGGAAAGTAAATGGGAAGTAGGGAAATTCGGGGAGAGAAATGAAACATGAGAGACTTTGGACACAGAAACAAACTGAGGGACTTGGAGGGAAGGGGATGGGAGAGCCTGGTGGTGGGTACTGAGGGCACCTGTTGCATGGAGCCCTGGGTGTGGGGCATGGGCAATGAATCTTGGAACACTGAAAAAATAAATTTAAAGTAAAAAAAAAAAAAAAAGAAAAAATGGAAGAACAATTTTAAAATTAAAAAAACAGTCAAGAATAAAAAAAAAAACTGGCACGGCAAGCAAAAAAATAAATAAATAAAACCATCTACAGTTGCTCAAAAAATGAAATAAGTATAAATCTAAACCTAAAAATAATATGTACAGAAGTTATATGCTGAAAACCATGAAATCAAAGATCTAAATAAACAGAGGGATACACCATGTACGTGAATTAGAAGACTTGGTATAAAATAAAGGATATCAGTTCTCACCCCCCCCAAAAAAATCCGTGATTAGACTTAATAGTAGAATGAATAGAAAAAAGCAAAGGATAAGTGAACTGGATGACAGATTATAGTGAATTGGATACAAATTACCAAATCTGAATAAAAAAAGAAAAATATTAGATTAAAAAAGTGAGGAAAGACTTAGATACTATCACCAATGTTTCAAATTAATACCACTAGAGCCCCAAAAAGAAAGGAGAAAGAGGGCAGGGTGGATAAAACACTAGAAATGATAGCTTATAACTTACCAAATTCAGAAAATAAATACATTGACAGATTTCAAGGAGCTGAGAACAACCCAACTGAATAAACCTAAAGAAATCCACACTAAGACACAAAATAGTTAAAGAACTAAAAATTTAAAACAAAGAAAAAATGTTGGAACAGGGAATACTTAAGTATATCTGAAAAAAACAAACCATGATTTATTTCTCATCAGAAACCACAGGCGCCAGAAGGAAATGAAACATTTTTTCATAATGGATGAAAAATAAGAATTCCACCCACATTTCTAAATATACTGAAATTAATAATTAGGGAAGAAGGGGAGAAAAAAGACATTCTCAGATAATGGAAAACTGAGAGAATTTGTTACTGGCACATCTACCCTAAATGAATGGCTAAAGGCAGTTCTCTAAATAAAATAGTCACAATAAAAGAAGGAATCTTGGGATATCAGAAAGAAAGAAAAAATACTACGGAAATAGAAAAAAGGTTGATGCAAGAAAATACAATATAATTTTCTTTTCTTCTTAAGTTTTCTATTTGAAATTGAAACGAATATTGGAACATGAAGATGGTTCTAAATATATCCAAAGGGATTACTTAAGATAAATTATAGAGCAAAATAAGCCCAAAGCAAGCAGTAAAGACGGTAATAATAAAGTGTAGAAATCAATGAAACAGACTAATGAAAAGCGACAAAGAGAATCAATGAAACAAAAAGCTGGTTTTCTTGAAAAGATCAATAAAATTGACAAACTTCAAGAATTGACAGAGAAAAAAAAAAGAGAAGACACAAATTACCAGTATCAGGAATGAAAGAGGCATATCACTAAAAACCCTGTAGACATCAAAAAGATTATAAGCAACAACTAGGAACAACTTTATACCCAGAAAGTTGAGCTTCTGACAAAATGGACCAATACCTTGAAAAGCATAGTCTGCCACAACTCACCTAATACAAAATAATAATTTTAATGGCCATGTAACCATTAAATAAATTGAATTAATTTAAGAATTCCCAAAAAGAAAGCTGCAGTACCATTCCCTTTAAGAATTATGCCAAGCTTATAAAGAATAAATATTAAATCTAAACAATCTCTTCCAGAAAACAGAAAGGGAAGGAAACTTCTCAACTCATTTTTTTGTTTTAAAGATTTTATTTGTTTGACAGAGAGAAACACAGCCAGAGAGGGAACACAAGCAGGGGGAGTGAGAGAGGGAGAAGCAGGCTTCCCACAGAGCAGGGAGCCCAATGTGGGACTCAATCCCGGGTCTCCGGGATCATGACCTGAACCGAAGGCAGTTGCTTAACCAACTGAGCCACCCAGGCACCCCTCAACTCATTTTTTGAGGCCATCATTCAAAATAAGAGATATGACACAAAAAAGAAATCATAGACCAACATTCCTTATGAATATAGATGAAAAAATCATTTATAAAATAGTAGCAAATAAAACTCAGCAATATATAAGAAGAATTAGATACCATGACTAAATGGAGTTTATTCTAGATATACTAGGCTCTTTAAGTACTCAAAAATCAATCAGTGTGATCACCATATTAACAGGCTAAAGAAGAAAAATTACATAATCATATAATTATCATCAGAAAAAATATTTAACAAAATACAGCACTGATCCATGATAAAAACTTCCAGTAAACTTGGAAGAGGAGAAATCTGATTTTGACAAAGAGCACATACTGTAACCCTACACCAAGGGTCATACTTAAAAAAAATGTGTTTTCATGGGGCGCCTGGGTGGCTCAGTTGCTTAAGCGACTGCCTTTGGCTCAGGTCATGATCCCTGAGACCCAGGATGGAGCCCCACATTGGGCTCCCTGCTCGGCAGGAAGTCTGCTTCTCCCTCTCTCACTCCCCCTGCTTGTGTTCCCTCTCTCGCTGTGTTTCTCTCTGTCAAATAAATAAAATCTTAAAAAAAAAAAAAAAAAGTGTTTCCCCCTTGAAACTAGGCACAAGAATTTTTTCTTTCAACACTTTTTCACATAGGACTGCAAGTTCTAGCCAATGCAACAAGGTAAAAATGAAGGAATGAACTAATGGAATAAAAGATAAACAGATAGGAAAGGAAGAAATTAAATGGTTCTCATTTATGGATGCCATGATTTTTTAATGGAGAAAATCCCAAGGAATCAAAGAAAGAAAGAAAAAAATAAACAATTACAACTGTAGAACTAAGTGAATTTAATATGGTCACAGGATACAGAATAAATACATACAAAACAATCTATTGTGCATCTACATATGAGTAGTGGACATGTGATCATCAAAATTAAAATGGTACAATATCATTTACAATTGCTCTAAAAATTATACACTTAGACATAAATATAACAGGACATGTAAAAGACTAGTATGCTTAAAACTGCAAAATCACAATCAAAGAAATTAAAGATTTTAAATAAATCATACCTTATCTAAATAAAACATGTTGTGTTCATGGATTGCAAGACTTAACAAAGTAAAAATATAATTCTGTCTGATAAACAGATTTCTATCAAAAATCCCTGACAGATTTATTATGGAGATAGGCATGATTATTTTAAAATTTATGTGGAAAAGCAAAGGAAATATAATCGCTAAAACAAATTTTAAAGAGATGAAGAAAGATGGATCACTGTAGCTGGAAATAAGTTTTACTACATTAACTAGTTATTTGTTGCCTTTGATCAATGGAACAGGAAAGAGAACCCAGAAATAAGTCCCATCGGCCCCTGACCCCTCTCCCAAATCTTGACCTAAATGTCACACTTTCTACAAAAATTACCACATAACACAATACTATACAAAAATACAATAGTATAAATACTATGCTATACATACAAAAAAATACTATAAAACTGTTAGAAAAATAGGAGGAAAATGTGTGGGACCCAAGGAGGGAAAGATTAGCATACCTTGACTTAACTCCAAAACACCCATAAAATAAAAAATATATATATATATAAATGAGACTTAAAATTATAAACTTTTACCCTGTCAAATTCAGAGGTTAAAAAGACAAGGTATGAACTAGGAAAAATACATCGGCAAGCCACATATCTGACAGTATCTGTGAAAATAAAGGAAACCCATTTAAAATGGAGTTAGGAAGACCTGAAAGAGGTTCCTACCCATGTACTACTCCTTTCATGCTCCTTAACCAGCAGAAAGAAGAAAGATAAGAATTATTTTACAAGGGAGGACACTTTTTAGATAGGAATTTTATTTTCTGCCTTTAAGAAAAGGAAAGAAGTTCCCTTTCAGATCCAGCTACAGTGCACTAACCACCATTTACAGATGATGAAAAACTAACACTACCTCAGAGTCTTGTTCTTCTCCAATCAACTTTTATTCAGAACAACCCTTACCGATTTTCTCCAAAACCTAATCAAAGCTGACTTTCTCTTTGTTTCTTTGGACTTCCCTATGGTTCGCGATAACTTGCATGTCCCGAATTGCACTTCCTTTGCTATTCTCAGATAAGCTCATTTGTTTTTACTTAAATAAATTTGCTTTTTGCTCAGTTTAAAGATTTCATACCCAGAATACATAAATACCTTTCGATCCTATAAGAAAACAGACAGAAGATATGAATAGACATTTCACTGACCGGGATAGAAAAGAAGCATATAAAAATCTGTTCAATAGCTTAAACCAGTAAGGAAATACAAATTAAACCATATTGAATTATAAATACACATCTACTAGAATTTCTATAATCAAAAGTAGTGACAACACCAAAGTTTGGTAAGGGTGTGGAGAAACTGGATTACTCATATATTGCTGGAGGGAGTATAAAATAATAGAGCTACTTTCTTAAATTTCTTAAAAATTTCTTAAAATTTCTTAAAGTTCTTAAAATCCTAAACAATGACCATTTGAACCAGCATTTGCACTCCTGAATATTTGTCTCAGAGAAATAAAAATTTACATTTACACTGAAGTTTAGAAATGCATATTGTTCATAGCAGCTTTATTTGTAATAGCCAAAACCAGGAAACAACCTAAATTTCACTTATGGGTGAACAGTTAAACAAACTGTGGTATGTACATATTGCAGAATACTATTCAGCAATAAAAAGGAATAACTACTGACATAAGCAAATCCTTGGATGAATCTCCAGAGTATCGTATTGAGTGAAAAAGGCTCAATATCCAAATGTTACATGATTTATGATTCCTTTTATGTAGCATAATCACAATGTTAAAATTATGCAGGTGATGAAAATATTATTGGTTGTCGGGATAAGGACAAAGGTACAGATGTGTTCAGACGTGGGTGTAGTTATAGAAAGAATTATTTTATGTCTTGACTACATTAATGCTAATATCCTGTTGTGATATTATACTGTAGTTATGAAAGATATTTACATTAGATATTAGATATTAGATAAAGGGTATGTGGGCTGTGTCTGTATTACCTCTTGCAACTTTATGTAAATCTGAAAATAAAAAGTATTATTAAAAATAATCTTGCTTACTATATTTAATAAGATAACAGTCTAAGGTTTATAATTTAGTAGAGAAATGGAAATATAAAAATAATAGATTTAAAAATTAAAAATTGTAGAAGTGAAAAGATCAGTAAGTACTATTAACAAGTTGAAGTATGTAACAATATAATAAACAGAGAAGAGGAGAAGATTACTAAAAGGTTAAGTAAAATAGCCAATATTTGAAACACAGGAAAAATAAGATACGAAATACAGAGTTGTGAACAGGAAGTAAAGAATAAAGGAGTTGGGATTCCTGGATAGCTCAGTCGATTAAGCATCTGCCTTTAGCTCAGGTCATGATCCCAGGATTCTGGGATTGAGTCCTGCATCAGGCTCCTTGCTCAGCGGGGAGCCCACTTCTCCCACTGCCTGCTATTCCTCCTGCTTGAGCTCTCTCTCTGACAAATAAATACGTAAAATCTTAAAAATAAAAAAAAAGAAGAAGAAAGAAAGAAAAAGAAAGGAAGGAAGGAAGTAGATAGAAAGAGAAATCCTCATTCATAGCTGATCAGAACCCTAGAGGAAGAGGGAATAAAGAATAAGGAACATATCACACTTCAGTTACTCTTGCTTTTTTCCCTGGGGACTATCTGCTGGTGAATTTCTCCCTCAGAATTACTCAAGCTGCAATAGATGTGGCTCAGAAGTGTAGATTTCATACTGGTGGACTGAACTAGTGAGTAAAATGCTTCCACTTCCCATACCTTAGGTAGAGATTAATGGCAAGCAATTGGATGCATATCAGGAGATCCTGGCAGAACTGAGAACCTGTTGCCCAGTGTAGTCATCTTGGTAATACACACTCAAATTGCCTTTACTTCTGCTTCTGCATCTTCAAATAAACTAAATCTTTATAGGAACTTGGCATAGATTTTGCACTTGCAGAAACTTAAGACAATAATAGAATCTAGAGACTTTTTTTTTCCTACTTTCTTGAAGAAATGCTGCAAAATGTACATCTGTGGGGAATGTTGGTTCAACATAGAAGCTCTCTGCACAGCAGGGGCAGAATGCCAAACCCTGCCAGCATCCATGTAACAGCAGTCTTGAAATTGAATTACATAGAAAGCCACCTCACTCTGTGAAAGACAAATTATTCTAACAAGATAAGAAACACAACTGTAGTTAAATATGTGTAGCAAAAGGAATATTGTGGCTACGTGTAGACGGATAACACAATATGATTTACAAATGTTAACAGTCAGGATCCCAACATTTTTAGTAAAGGGTTCAACTAAGGTGGTAGTCTCAGCCAATAAATAAATAAATAAATAAATAAATAAATAAATAAATAAATAGCTCTGTTTAAATTGACCTCAGTAAACTCATGTGTGGAATATTGTGTAGGTGTTTCCCCTTCCCCCCAATTTTTTTTTAAAGATTTTATTTATTTGTTTGACAGAGAGAGAGAGATCACAAATAGGCAGAGAGGCAGGGAGAGAGAGAGGAGGAAGCAGGCTCCCTGCTGAGCAGAGAGCTGGATGTTAGCCTCAATCTCAGGACCCTGAGATCATATCCTGAGCCAAAGGCAGAGGCTTTAACCCACTGAGCCACTCAGGCGCCACCCCCCTTCCAGTTTTTGCTACAACACTTCTAGATAGGTATTATTCATGTTAGATGATGCACTGGGGTCACCTGGGTGGCTCAGTGGGTTAAAGCCAGTCTTTGGCTCAGGTCATGATCTCAGGGTCCTGGGATGAGGGCCTGCATCCGGCTCTCTGCTCAGTGGGGAGTCTGCTTCCTCTCTGCCTATTTGTGATCTCTCTGTCTGTCAAATAAATAAATAAAATCTTTATAGATGACACAGTGACCTCAAAGACATTAAGTAGTTTTCTAGTGAGTAGCAAATGGATGAGTTTGTCACTGTTCTGTTTGTCCCAGACACGTTTTCATGTACGCATGCCTTTATCAAATAAAACCTGTATTTCTGCCTTGGCCTCCATTCCCGGTGGTCCGGGTCTCTTCCAGGACTGAAGATTTCTCTGAGCTCCCACCCAATAGCAGTTTCCTTCTGTGCATTTAGGCATTTATTTAGGTGCTATTCTTTCCCCTATCAGCAATAACCCCAGTTTGTGGGCACTACTCAGTAGGACTGAAACCTCAATGTTGACAATTTGAATATCATCCCTTTTGTATCTTGGGAGAGCCATCTGCTTTCTGCTCCTTAAGGCAGTTTAGTGTAACCACCCACTTCCCCTTCACAAGAGATGTTTGTTGTAATGGGTATACTCTCTCTTCTTCCTCACCAACGGAGGTCATTAACAGCAGATCATATAAAGATGTAATTATGAAAGCAAGTATAAAATGGTTTTGTTCACAAATCTTTGAAGAGATAAACTGAAATGACTGTTAGGAAAGAAAAAAAAAATCTGCCAGAATATTATTAGCAAATGAATTTAAAATAACTAAAAATAGAGTGGTTTTTTGGGAGGGGGTAGTTGTGTAAGTGTGTGTGTATGTGTGTGTGTGTGTGTGTGTGTGTGTGTGTGTGTGTTGTATTTTAGCAAAACTCTTTTTTCAAAGACTTAAAAAGACATAAAACCTTATTACCGGACTTCCTGGAAACTCCAGAAAATGGCAGGTCACTCTGACCCCAGTGGGAAATGACCACATGATTAATTAGGTGGACTCTTAAAACTTGTATCTAAACATAACTACTGTATTTAAAATGTGAGTGGTAGGAAACTACGGCTTAGGTCATTTAAGTGACTAAACAGATTTCTAAAACAAAATCTGCCTGATATTGAAATATAAGCTATAACTAGAAGTCCAATATTTGCTGAAGAGAAAGTTATTCTTTTTTTTATTAACATATGATGTATTATTTGCTTCAGGGGTACAAGTTTGTGAATCATCAGTCTTTTTTTTTTTAAGTTTTTATTTATTTATTTAACAGAAAGAAACACAGCCAGAGAGGGAACACAAGTAGCGGAAGTGAGAGAGGGAGAAGCAGGCTTCCCGCCAAGCAGGGAGCCCAATGCGGGGCTCGATCCCTGGACTCCGGGATCATGACCTGGGCCGAATGTAGTGGCTTAACCAACTGAGCCACCCAGGCGCCCCTGTGAATCATCAGTCTTACACAATTCACACAGTATACTCGCTACAAGTGGTGGGAAAGACTTTCTTCAAGCACAGGCACTGGAATGGGGTTTTGCAGTAGCAGGGAGGGTTTAGGCTCAACTCTGAATACAGCAAGAGTAAGTGGGAATTCATAGCCAAAAGCAGGGTGGGGATCAGTAGATGAGCTAAAAGGAAACATCAGGACATCAGGGGCAAAGGAGGATTCTGGCTAAACAGACCTAACAAGTTTCTTGCTGAAGGTAGGCCAGGATTTTCAGATATCACCCTGGCAGAGATGCTGAGGGATGCGGACTTTGATCAGATATCACAGGTGGACCTCTTTTGTCTAAACCAACTTAGCAAGATTCTTGAAAATGCAGAGATTGACTTAGAAGATCCAAGGTAGAAGCCTACTTGAGAAAATGGCTTACAGGAGCCTGACTCAAGTGTGATCTAAAAGAGTGTCATACTTTGCAATGTACATCCTGCTGGATTCTGTTAGCTATAATATTATCATTAGACTTGTGATTTATAATGACGTATGTCTCATTTTTTAAATGTAGATTTGTTTAGAAGGCAAAACACTAGAGTAGGAAGGGAACATAGGTGTGATTAAACACAATCTGTTAATTTTACATTGTTGAAATTGTGGTGTAGGAATATGAGAGAAGCAAGGTCAGACCATACATTTTTGACAGAACTGTCTCTTGGTTTTAGGTTATTTTTGTTTTGTTTTGTTTTGTTTTTAAAGATTTTATTTATTTGACAGAGAGAAACACAGTCAGAGAGGGAACACAAGCAGGGGGAGTGAGAGAAGAAGATGCAGGCTTCCCGCCGAGCAGGGAGTCCGATGTGGGACTCAATCCCAGGTCTCCAGGATCATGACCTGAGCCGAAGGCAGTCGCTTAACCAACTGAGCCACCCAGGTGCCCTTGGTTTTAGTTTTGTATCATTTTTATTATATAGTACTGAGATCTGAGCCTACATTTTTAATGTTCAAGAGTTTTTTTCCCTTTTAGCAAAAGGACATTGTGTTTGTAAATGAAATTGTTCAATAACTGCATCCAAATCAAATAACATTGGCTTTATTGATCATTTATCAGTTCCTCAAAGAATAACTTTGGAAGCCTATTAACAATGTTTTATAGTTAGGTAGTTCTAACTTCCTAACTATTAACAATGTTTTATAGTTAGGTAGTTCTAAATTCCAATGAATTTCTTCATTTGATTCTAGTTGTGTGAACCGTTTCCTTTTTATGAGGTTATTAGGTATATATGAGTAATATAAGTCAATATTTGACCAAGTCATAGTCCATTTTCATCAATAGATTCCACCAACATCAGACGTGTGAACCATGTGGCTCTGAAGTGTGAATGATAATATTAATTACAATCTCAGTGTCCGTTTGGAGGGAGGCTCTTTTTGAATAATAGCTACCATTGGCTTACACCTTCTACTTCTAGCCAATTGTGTGAATATATGATTCTGAATGTACTCTCACCTAGACTTTCCCTGTTCCTTTGAAAGAAAAATAGTACATACTAAGGGTATTTAATTTTATGCCATATGCTTATCAGATAGTAGTCTCTAATCTTACTTTTAATTGATTTTGAACAACAAATATACCTAAGATTGCCTTTTACAAAATCTAGTTATAGTCTCATTGATTTACTTGAGATACCACATAGCAAATACACCATGCTTTCTGGAGTATCCTGGGTTCCACTGATCTTGGCAAAAGCTCTCCGCCATCATTTCAAAGCCAGTATTTATATTGGAAGCTAAGTAATTTATCATAAATTCTACATCAAATGCCATTTGATAACTGTTCTACCTTTGAAATTACAAAAAGTATTCAATATTTCAGTATCAGTTGTAATTCTGTCAATTTATATTCCATTTGAATTATAGAATCTCTGAACAGAAATACACTGATAACAAGAAACTCGTCCTCTAAATGGTACATATTTCTTAAATGCCCTAACCAAGGTGGGATCAAAGATAGTGAGAAACTTGCCTTGAAATATGATTGATCTCAACCTCAGGGCCCAGAGTAATTATGTTAGCTTCTTGCAACTATTTCCTTAATAATCAAGAATTTAAACTTTTCAGCAGCTCTCCAGAACAAAATTACTGTCACTTGCTACATATGTCGCAAAAAAATGTTTATAAAAACTACATTATTTATTCATTTTACATTTTAAATTTATATTTGTGGTGCCTGTTGTTTGATACATAAAGGTTAGCTGTTATCATTATAATTGTTATTGATAAAAGAATTTGTAAGAACCATTAACAAAAATCAATCATTATAATGAGAGTCCTATATAACTATTGAAACTTAACAAGGGTGAATAGCAATTGCAAATATTTGTTAAACCTTTACTTCATTAAATAAAGTACACAATATTTACAAGTATTATTTCATTTACTCTTCATTTAACCATCTGAGGCCATTCTATTTTCCTCTTTGGCAGATGTGGTCATCTAATTCAGCCAAAACCACACAGATATAATCTGAGCTTGGGCCATCTGACTCTTAACCATTATGTGTACTGCTGCCCAAATCTTAAAAGCTGTCATACCCTAATACACACACACACACACACACACACACACACACACACACATGCAGACACACACACACACTCCACCATCACCATCAACAACAGCAACATCAGTATTGTCTTATTATCTTGTTATCCAAGAGCTGGAAAAATTTGAACTATGAATGTAAGTTGTAAAAATGGTTAGCACTAATTGAGATTTGAGAAGGCATTAAATAAGGGAAGAGGCTGAGAGTATTACTTTTAGTCAATGTCATGTCAACAACTGTACGTTAGAAAAAAAAATTGTGATATTATATTCAGGCTTTGTAATATTGATAGTAACTATTATCTTCTAGTGAATGACCAGTATGTGAGAGATACATCACATGCACCATTATCTTTAAGCTTTCAGTAACCTCTCAGACATTTATTATATCTAATAAGGATGGTTGTTTCAGAAAGGGAAAATTAAATTATCAAAAGTAGCCAAGGTAGTTAATAATGGTAGAGTCATAATTAAATCCCTACAAGAAAGGATTTCTGGGGCACCAGGGTGGCTCAGTTGGTTGAGCGACTGCCTTCGGCTCAGGTCATGATCCTGGAGACCCAGGATCAAGCCCCACATCAGGCTTCCTGTTTTGGCAGGAAGCCTGCTTCTCCCTCTCTCAGTCCCTCTGCTTGTGTTCCCTCTCTAGCTGTGTTTCTCTCTGTCAAATAAATAAATAAAATCTTTAAAAAAAAAAAAAGAAAGGAGTTCTATTCACCCAGTTATGTTGGCTTTCATTAACAAATTTAGTAAGGGGATTTATTTAACTAGACTGGACTGTGTCACATGAATACAATAAAAATGGTGGGCATTAAATCATTGACAAAAAAACCCAAGATAGTCATTATTATGATTTAGTTGAGCAATGCACTTATATTTCTTTTATAATGTTTTTAAATTAACAAGTATTTTTGCTTGTTAATTACATGTAGGCTTTTCCAATACTAAGAAATGACAGAACCAAGGAAGAAAGAGGAAAAGGAAGGAAGGAAGGAAGGAAGGAAGGAAGGGGAAGAAAGAACAAGAGAAGGAAGAAATGAAAATCTATTGCAAGCATGAGACAGATACACAAATAATAAAAGCAAATGTAAAGAAGTAAATATGATGAGATTAAGAGAGTAAATATTGTATTAAAACATATTAGTTAATTCCCTTATTCATATTTCTTGCATGTGGTACTTCTGTACTTACTATAAAGGAGAATCAGAAGATAATGATTTCTCCTCTCCAAAGCCAAGTATAATAAAATGAGTGAAAATTAAAGAAAAGCGGACAATGATGTAGGAAATGGGCTTCAGAGCCAATGGCCAAGAAAGAATTCTTGCGAGGTCTTCAGTGCAAAAAGGAGGTTTTATTAAAAACATAGGGACAGGACTGGTGGGCAGAAAGAGCTGCACTGGGGTCCTGACAGGTGACTGATTATATACTTTCAAATTGGTAGGGGGTTAGGGACAGCACGGTCTTCCAAGGTATTTTGGAAGCAAGGTTTCCAGGATCCTGAGGGACTAATTATAGTTATGAAAATGTCACTTATTACTATTTAGTAAAAACTCAATAACGAGACCCTTCAGATGTGTATCAGTGAGCCATATGCTTGAAGAATGATTGCCTACCTATACCTTGAGGGGTAGAGATAGAGGAAGTTTCCGAAGGAACTTTGGAAAATAAGAAGTAAGAGGATTTACAGGATCCTGGGGATTCAAGGTAATGTTAAGCTAAGATTGCTTTTTGCCCTTAGCATTAATATTGAGGCAACTGCTTTCCTAGAAGAAGGTCACTCTGCCTGTTTCGAGGACTTGTCAATGAGCTGTAAGTAGTAAGGAAATTCAGGTTTTTTTCTTTTGCCTTTTTTCCCCACGTAAGACAATAGGACAATTCTGAGATTATGTACAGTTTTTTTTTTTTTTAACATTTTATTTATTTATTTGATAGAGAGAGAGATCACAAGTAGTCAGAGAGGCAGGCAGAGAGAGAGGAGGAAGCAGGCTCTCTGCTGAGCAGAGAACCCGATGTGGGCCTCCATCCCAGGACCCCAAGATCATGACCTGAGCTGAAGGCAGAGGCTTTAACCCACTGAGCCACCCAGGTGCCCTTATGTACAGGTTTTGATAATATTGTTGATAGTTATTATCCTTTATCAAATACCTCAGATATGTATTGTACATCACATACATCATTCATTAGATTCAAAAGCATTTTCTTCCTTATGTCTTTTTTCCCTAACTACTATATATTGAAGCAGTTTGTGTCTTTTTCCTTGTCTGCTGTTTGTATGTCTTCTTTTGAGGAAAGACATAAAGAGATTAATGAAGAAGAAGAAAAGTTACTTTGTTTTCACTTTTACTATGAGGTAACATCTTGTATACTTGTTAGTGAAAGAAGGGATTTTGCACTTAAACTCTTATTTCTTACCTTCATGTTTAATATCTTTCTCTATTTACAGATTCTTTAATGTATTAATTGCCTTGTTGCTGGCAATCTCAACCTGATCTTGCTGTCTCCTTTGCTCTAAGACTGAGGTTGCTTCAGGGCCTGGTCACCAAGGCCCTTTGTCCTCATCACCTTTTCTTTCAATGTCATAAATATTGACGCTGTGTCCTTGGTACTACCTTCCCAAGCCTGGTCAGAGTTCGGGTGTCACCTTCCTGAGTGACATCTCTGAAAACTGCTTAATTAGAAAAAGAAGAAGAGTTCTGATTTGTAGAAGATATATCCTTTATTTGCTGCCAGGTCCAACTCAGTGCCCTACAGATATCAGAAGAATTCAACTTCCTGAGTTATAGTTGGGTTTTAGTAACTTAAACAGAATCCCGAAGATTGTATAAGAGCTGGAGAAGAGGGAAAGTGATTAAAGAGATCCATCTAACATGTCACAGTTGCTTAACTTAAAGTTTAGTGAATGTTCTAAACCATGTGGAAATGTTGGGACTCAGAGCCTATGGCCAAGAAAGAATTCTTGAGCCATCATTGGTGCAAAAGATGTTTTTATTAAAGCCTGGGACAGCACACGTGGGCCGAAAAAGATGCGCTGGGCTTGTGAGGAGCAGCTGATTCTACACTGTGGAGGTGGGGGGGGTGGTAAAAACAAGGCAAGTTTCCAAAAACAATTTTCCTATGCTAAAGAAGACTCACAGAATTCTGGAAGCTTGTTTTTCCTCTTAGCAAGGCATTAACATTAAAACAGTTGGGAGTTCCTGAAGGGATGTCCTATTCTAATGCCTCCAGTTTTTGTCAATGGGCTTAGGAAATTTAATTTTATCTACATTTCCTTCTCCCTTTGTTCCCCCACATCATAAACACTTTATTAGCATGGCTTCACATAATCATTGAAATTGTACTCTGAGATAAGTAAAATTTTTATACCTATATGTTTTGTGGGAAAAGAAACTGAGACGCAGAGAAATTAACCTATTCCACTAATAGGCTTACACTCCTCTAATAGCCATTTGTGGCACACAGATCCTAAGGTGGGTTTTTCTTTCTCTTTCTCTTTTCTTTCTTTCTTTCTTTCTTTCTTTCTTTCTTTCTTTCTTTCTTTCTTTCTTTCTTTCTTTTTCTTTTTTTTTTTAATTTCATTTTTCTTTTTAAGTAATCTCTACCCTCAACATGGGGCTCAAACTCACAACCCCAAGAACAGGGGTTCGGCTAAGCCAGCCAGGAACCTCCTAAAGCAGGTCTTTCCGATTCTAGAATTCACTATCATGCTTTCTATTCCCCCATGTGAAAAATACAACATTACCAGTTTTCTTTCCTCTAGCAGATGAATCCTTGAGGTTAAAATAATCAGTCTCTCTCCATATGACAACAGATAATTACTTTGTGTTTTGTAAAAATGTTCATTGTGACCTCTTGGTTTTGTCTTTAAAAAGAGAGCAGGAGAGAATGTCACATAAAATCTTGGTGATTATTTTCAAAGCTACTGTAAAACAAAAGTTAGAAAACAAAGGCTAAAAATATACAAAGAACAAGGCTGAGAAAAAGAATTGAGTAGAAATTAATTAGTTTCCCTGTCTCTTCAGTTTTCCTGACAACATAGAAACCTATGATTTCACAGATCTTGGACTTTATTTTATAATTCATAACTGATCTACACATTTACATAACTTATTTGGAATTTTTTTCTGACCTATTTAAAGACTAAAGGAGTAAAAAGAAAAAGACTGAAGGAGTCTTCTCTTTTTTTCTTTTAAAGATTTTATTTATTTATTTGACAGAGAGAAAGCAGGGGGAGTGGGAGAGGGAAAAGCAGGCTTCCCTCTAAGCAGGGCGCCTAATGTGAGGCTTGATCCTAGAACTCTGGGATCATGACCTGAGCTGAAGGCAGACACTTAACGACTGAGCCACCCAGGTACCCCGAAGGAGTCTTCTCAATGTGCATGGGAAGTTAATATTTTGAAACAGGTCAAAAATGTTTCAAAATAAGACTGATGGAGCATGCAAACCCTTAGCACAATGTGCTAAGACAACAGACTTTGAAATTCTATTTACGCTCATAATAATTAAAACAAAAGCTTTATATAAAATTATTTATTATCATAAAAATCTCTGGCTGGCAGTTATTATTAGTCTGCTATTACTAGCAAGTATACTGAGATTTAGATTGAGCAACTTGTATTTTGCTTAAATAAAAATAAGCAGTAATTTAGGATGCAGAAAATCTAAAAGTATAAGCTCTGTTCCTAATAATTGACTTATATTTATGCATCTTTTCCTGTACTGTTTCACTTTGAGGACAAAATCCATGAATTCCATTCACTATTACTGTTGTATTAACAATGTGATTTAAGTACTAAATTTCAAATCACAGTTCAGTATATATACTTCCATTGTTGACTATACCCTGCACATACTTGAATTAAGGAATCTATTCAGATATTTTTGCTCCATTTCAGAATATCTGTTGGAGGTTGTCTCATTTTGGTAGATCAACATACTCAATAGGATGAGGAGTTATTTTTTCATTTATGTTTAACAACACTTGTCCTATTTGGATAATTAACAACTTTGGAATAATACTTCCTTTGGTCTTGGGAAATGTAAAAAGGATTCACCTTTTCTCTCTATTTAATTAACTCATTAAGGTGATTGTGTATTTATTAACCAACAATATAATCAACAAAAAGAAGAAAAGCTAAACCTGCAGTAGAATAATGGCAGCTGTCACATAATAGTATACTTTTGGGAAAGATGGGGAAAGTAAAACAAACTGGCTTTTCTACTAATAATTTGGTAAAACTCTTATTAAAACAGTGATAACTCATGCTTATATAAACTTTTCTGTTAATATCTGTGCATAGATATTGCTAGTACCCCTTGATTGATTCTGTTGAACAATCTCATACGCTGTGCTGAAATGCCCCAAATTCTGAGGCCCCCCAAAGATGACCACCAGAGTCCAGAGTCAAAGCCAAACAGTAAGGGTCATTTATTCCGAGTTCCAACCCGGACCTCCGCGCACTCGTTACCGGTGTCGCTAAGAGGCCCCGTGCAGCAGATTTTACAGCTTTTTATAGATAGGCACAAACAAGTTCGGGACTTTTCGAGATACTTGGATCTTATTGGCTGACATTTAAATTTGAACACCAGCATGATCTGATTGGTTCCCACCCTTATTAACTGAAACCACAGAGGGGCACTCCCTCCTGCAACACCCAGCATGAAAGGGGGAAGGGTGAGTCTTTCAATGTAGCCACATTCCTAGAGCCAAATGGCCCTTTATCTCTTGTTCTCAGATCTGAAGGCATGGAGAGAGGGGCCATGTGATTACAGGGCTGCTAGTGTTTTTCCACTTTCTTAGGGTCTAGCAAGCGAGTGTACAGAAGTCAGGTGGCTGTTAGAGGTATATTTTTCAGGCTTCTCAGTGCCTTAGTGTGACAGCTCATTAACTTGACAGAGGTGTGTGCTGACCATCAGATTTTCTGCAAAGTAATTCTCATATTTTCTCTCCTTTTTTCTCTTTAAGGACTATCCATAGAAAATCTTTTGAACTGTTAATCTTACGTTTTCTTATATGCCAAAATAAAAATAAAAGGTATTTATTATTGTTTGTGATCTTGGCATGTTTTTTCAGTGATGCTGTGCTGTCTCTGTTTTTGTAAGTAAAATTGTCATATACAATGCATTTATACGACCTAGAAATCAGGTAAGAAAACAGCAGTCTCTATGACTGTTCTGTAAATAGTGATACATCATTGATGATAGTCAAATCTGAGTGGTAAGAAGAGAAGATACATTTTGTTACCCTTTTCATTGAAACCTGCCTTTTTTTTTATTAGCCTATATTCTTTATGTGAATTAATCTGAGCAAATTGATGAATAATTTTGCATTTTGTCAGATTAGGTAAAGAATACTACTTGAAGATTATAAAGAATTTATTGTGTAAAGTTGACATTGCAAGTTATTACTCAAAAGAAGCTCTGAATATCAAGTCTCAATGATTTTTTTTCTCTATATATATTTATAATTTCAAACTGGATTCAGTATTTTCATAGAAGGACATTATAAATAAAATAGTTAATGTCAAAAACAATTTATGATGATGAATAAATATTCAAGCTTAATTTATTTTGATAGATTTGATATAGCTGAAACAGAAGAAATTAATCTCATGTTGCACTCTTATTCTAGAAATTATTTGTTCCTTATACTTGGATATCAGGAGACCAACCACCAAGTCTCTGTTGCAGAAGCAGCTGCACTTAAATGAGCTCAGAAAACAGCATCTCCTTGCCTTTTCCCTTTGCTCTCTTGAGTCTTAGATCCCAGTACTTTGCCATGTGCGTAACGTTGAAAAACCATGAACTTAATTGAGCTCCGAATTCCTACTGTATAAAAATAATCTATCTCATTGTGGTTTTGGTTTGCATTTCTCTCATTAGAGATGTTGAACACCTTTTCACATACCTGTTGTTTGTGCCTTTTGTTTAGAGAAATGTCTATTCAATCTATTGCCCAGTTTTTAATCGGATTCTTTCTTTCTTTCTTTTTTCTTTCTTTCTTTCTTTCTTTCTTTCTTTCTTTCTTTCTTTCTTTCTTTCTTTCTTCTCTCTCTCTCTCTTTTTTTTTTTTTGCTATTGAGTTGCAGGAGTTTCTATAGCTAAAAATACGGATTGTGAACTTAAAAACTTAAGAGGATAGGGATGCCTGGGTGCTTCAGTCACTTAAGCATCTGCCTTCTGCTCAAGTCATGATCATAGGGTCCTGGGATTGAGTTCTGCTCTGGGCTCCTTGCTCAGCAGGGAGCCTGCTTCTCCCTCTGCCTGCTTCTCCCCCCTGCTCATTCTCTTTCTCTCCTCTCTGATAGATAGATAAATAAATAAATAACTTAAGAGGATAAATCTCATAGTATATATTCTTTTTTTTTTCAAGGATTTTATTTATTGACAGAGATCACAAGTAGGCAGAGAGGCAGGCAGAGAGAGAAGAGGAAACAGGCTCCCTGACAAGCAGAGAGCCCGATGCGGGCCTTGATCCCAAGACCATGAGATCAGGTCCTGAGCCAAAGGCAGAGGCTTTAACCCACTGAGCCACCCAGGTGCCCTCATACTATATATACTTAACACACACACATAAAGGAAAGAATAGCAAGGTGATGCATATGTTTATTATCCAGAGATATGTTGGCAATAAGAGAGTAACATATTAATGAAATAATCAGTTATGTTCAGGAGCATATTGAGATTTGGGTAATTTTAATTTAAAATTCATATTTTACCGCATAGAAAATGAACACTGTTTTATTATTTTTAACAATTGCAGATGCAACATTTCTATCACTGATTATTAAGCAAACAAAATGATCCCAACTTTGTGGTATCTATGTGTATCATTTTGACAATATCTGTGAAAACATGGAAATGTATAAACATGACATTTGTAGTTCAGAAAATTTTTTCATGCTGAATGTGAATAGAAAAAAAGATGAATAAATTCACAGTATTGACTTACATTTATATGACTAGGCAATGAATATAACATTTTTTTTTTCCTTCAGGCACAAAGTTGATCCATCATGGCATTATTCTCTAGTCTTACAAATGTTCTTGTGCATGACAAGAACATTTTCCTACTTAACTTTGCAGATTAATTAAACTATAGGTGTACAAATGCATTCATGAATTTCATTTCCATCTTTTTCAATTCTCAAAATATAGAATACATGCATATATATATATCACACTGAATTAAAACGTGTTAATATTATTTTATGTTATTCATTAATATGTTTTATGTGACATACAGGCAATCTAAAAAAACTTCATAATCAGCAAGAAATATGAGAATCCGACCAATAGTTTAATGATGGATTTCTGAAAAAAATGAGCTAAATTTGAGTCTTATTTAGATAGAGTCCACAAGTAGTTTTTAAAAATCTGTATAATAATTTGAATAACAAAGGGATTTAATGCAAATGAAATATCCCATGAAAATTCTCCTTGAGATTATAAATGTATTGTGTAACGGATTGAGTATGTTTGTAGAGTTCGACAAAGTTTCTTTATAACTGTGCTTCTTCACTTGGATAAGTAATTTAAGATTCACAGTATCTTTGTGGAAAACAAACAGTTCAAAAAAATATTTTTAAAGAAAGAATCAGCATAACAACAGCCACCACCACAAAACCTAAGGACAATAACAAAAGCCTTTAGAGATTTGTGGGAGTACTACTCAGGGTTGTCCAGAGAGCAGGACCAATAGGATATGTATACAGACACATGTATGAAGAAATTTATTATAAAGAACTTGTTTATGCAATTATGGTGGCTGTCAAGTTCAAAGATCTGTAGTTGGCAGACTGGCGACCCAGGAAAACAGATGGTATAGCTCCAGCCTGAAGACTGGCAGTCTTGAGACCCAGGAAGAGCTGGTGTTTCAGTCTGAGTCTGAAGGCAAGAAAGAAAAAAATGATTCCCTAGCTAGAAGGCAGTCAGGGCTTTGCTTTATTCAGGCCTTCAACTGATTGAACAAGGCCCACACTTTACGGATGGAAATCCACTCTAATCTGTCTATTAGTTTAAATGTTAATTTCATCCAGACATTTCACAGTAATACCCAGAATACTATTTGATCAAATATCAGGACATCCATCGCCAGTGAGGTTGATACATAAAATTAACCATCACTGTAGAGTTAAGTAGAAATTATGTAGTTGTAAAGCCTTACACAGTGTTTAACATACAGTAAATACTATTAGATGGCACATATTAATATTAATAGTAACTAATTGCAAAATGGCAATAATTCATGAAACGCAGACCTTGCAGTAGGTATGGGATGGTGAGCATTGTATATTCTTCTTAGCATGACTATGATTGAAATTAGTATGATAGTCTCAACTCTGCTTATATTACACAGGTCAAGGGCCAAAGCCAACCTACTTAACTCTCAAGGACTCTTCATTTCGAAGTAGATTTAAGCAAAGCCACTCTGGGTCTTAGGATATGATGTTACAACTTTTTCATAGTTGATATATGATCCCAGACATGTGCTAGGGACCCAATTGTTACATTTGGTCTCCAAATAACTAGTAAAGTCTGGGCCACTGAGTAATAATTTATGGCATGACCTAAATTCAGGAGCTCACAAAGAGAAGCTAAAATGGTCCTTCCAAAGCAAATATATTTGCCAAGCCAGAGCCGGTTGTATAATGTTGGAGGAGAATGGAATGACAAGATTACCTTGGCATATTCTCATGAAAGTACATGTTTTTTGTTTTTCTCATCCTGAGATTGTTCTTATTGAAATTTGGCGGGAGGTAACTGTTGACTCTGCCACTATGACTTGTAGCTGGAGTTTTTATATATAAGATACAGGTTTATTTTCTTTAAGTTACTTCAAGAATTAGAACAGCCATAGCTAAATTGTGGAAAGTAGAGCAAGGTATGGTGAATCGATTCCAGCCATGAAATTGTAACAAAACCATGATTATGTCATGATGTGTGTTCTATTGTGTCTGACCAAAAAAAAAAAAAAAAAAAAAAAAGTGGGAACAAAGTCAGAATTCAGAATATAGAATTCTTTTAAGTATCATACAGGTGAAATTTGAGCATCTAGATTTAACTCTTTTCTACTCCTGAAAGAAATACCTTCACAAATATAGCATGTAATAAAATATATTTTTAATTGGTATAATGCAAAAACAGAGTTTTCCACATTACCTATATTTATGTGACACAAATATGCAGCAGTCTTGTGAATATCATCAGTTTGTGAATCAAGTTGATTTTGCATCTGAAAATATCAGATCACACCCTAGAATATCTGAGGTATTTTTTGCTGAAAATTGCAGCAAAATCTCTATTTTTAGCACATTCTATTCCTCGCTGGAATCATTACCTAACTCTAATAAACATCTTATTATAAGCAGATGCACTTATAAACTGTACTCTCAAGAGATTCATCTCCTCTAAATTTTGGTTTTTAAATGCTGACATAAATTAATCTGAGGTATTCAGTCTCAGCATTTACATGAAACTTCCCTCTCTGAGCTATAGGCCAGTGATTGGCCTCCTGAAAGAAGTCTATGATTTTGGAGAAAATGCTTCCAAAGTAATCTCACACTGCAATGACACACACAACTGAAAGATTCAGGATGTCTACAAATATTTTGATTGGAAACCTATGACTTAGAGAAATGGATTACTTGATTCATTCTACGCCCAAAAAGCAAAACTTTTGAGCTGGGCCTGGGTGAAAACCTGAGGGAAATTTAATTTATGCTTATTTATAAATATATGAGTATTCTTGTCACTATTTCCAACATTCTATTTTCTAATGCTTAATAAAGCCCATTTCCCTCTGTTCCCTATTTATCTTTAGTTCCCCTTTTCTTGAGGCATACTTAAGCAGGTCTAGAATGGACACTCTTTTGTTCAAAAGAAAACATGCTAAGGAGTCAGTAACATAAAGTACTTCATCTATTGGCTATTTAAAATTCCTTTTTTTAATTAGTTTGTTGTTGAAACAGGTACTTCAGAATCCACTTAAGAAATAATGCCTGGATCTCAGATGATCCGGCTTTAGGAAGTCAGGGATTAGATTCTTCAGAATAATCCCAACATTGTTGTACTCCACCAGAACAAGGAAATACACAGATATCCCTGGGTGGGGTCATAGGAAGGAAATTATCCTATTATAAGCTTTAAAGTGAAAATTGCTAACACAGGCAAATGTGTCTCAGGAGAATTGAAGCATGATGCTGGTAATGATTGGAATTGAGAAGAGTGTCTTACTCTTTGATCAAGCTTAGAAAAAATCATAACAGTCTGGATAAAAAGAAATTATGTTAAACTTTACTATTTTTCACCACATCACATTTGAAAACAATTAAACATATTCCTAGGTAGTGTCTCTGTCAGGGCCTAAAATTATTGTGTAAAAATAATGGCTTTATTCTCCACATAAATACTACAGTTATTATTTGAAGATATATATTATTATTAACTGGTTCATTTACTCTTCACTGAAATGTTGTGTTTATAGCTTCAACAAGATTTAGTCTTCCTTTGTACCTGGATATAACTTTTTAAAAGTTTTTGGGGAATGTCACAACCATGAAATGTTCCATTTTATTGAATATGACAAGCTACTACTATGGAATAGGATCAACCTTGCACATATGGTCATATATGTACCTAAAATGTCCTACCAGAACCAGAAATTTTGTTCAGTATTTACTCTGTAGCTTAATTTGCTCCCAGTTCTAGTAATGTGATCTCACATGAAGAGACATGAGTAGAAGCATTGAATGAATGCTTAATCTCTGTCCTCTAAACGCAGAAGGTAATAGACTAGTAAAACATTATTATTTCTGGGAAAATAGAAGTAATCAAAAATATAGCTTTGATTTCTTATTTTTGTGAATTTTTCTAACAGAAATTAATTCTCTTACCTTAGTTTGTACGCATCAGTTATGTTAGAACCAAACCAGGAGGTTTATGTGTGTTCAATAATGCTTTTGTACTTACAAAGAGAGACAAAGAGTAGGGAGGAGAAGAAAAAAACAAGGCAAATAAATACAAAATTCCAGGTGCAAGGACTAAATGAAATATCCAACATAGAAATTGAATCACAATGAGATTTTGTTTGGACATTTTTTCCCTAAAGTAGGAAATTTATTTGAAGAAATCATATTGATATGCGTATGATATTACCAGTAAATGTTTATTTTATAAATTAGCCTGTGGTTGATTTTCAACATCTATACGGAATTTTAAAAGCGATCAGATAAGCAACAAATCCAATTAATAAATTTCTCACAAAAACACAATTAAATAGATGTTTCTTCACTGAAACTGGAGGGAAAAAGAATTGCCCTAAACCTCCTTGGTTCAGAAAATATTTGCATCATCTGATTCAGCCCTTTGTGGACATAAATGGTATTCTGATGAAATTTATTGAAGTTAAAAACTGCTACTGGAAAGTTAGGATTTCCTGGTCAACTGGTCACCTGGTTCAGTCATCTTTTTTTTTTTTAAAGATTTATTTATTTATTTATTTGACAGAGAAAAACACAGTGAGAGAGGGAACACAAGCAGGGGGAGTGAGAGAGGGAGAAGCAGGCTTCCCGAGGCTCTGTCTCCGGGATCATGACCTGAGCCGAAGGCAGTGGCTTAACCAACTGAGCCACCCAGGCGTCCCTGGTTCAGTCATCTTTAAGCAGTTAGATAGTTGTGCATTGTACTACCTCATTATATTACCTTCTTCCCCACCTCCTTAACCCACACCACCGGGGCTTTTTTTCTTTTTCTTTCTTACTTCTTTCAAATATAATTCCGACACATTGTTGGAATTTTTTTAGAGAAATTTTTAAGTATTTCATCCATCTCCATGAGCATAAAAATATATATATTTTCATCACTGAAAATAGTGCTTTCATTAAGTTTCTCAGCATCAAGAGCTACCATAGTTGGCATAGCTAAATCTGTGCAGCTCATGCTATATGACAGGCCCTATTCTAACTTCTTCTGGGTTTTGTTCTCATTCGTCCTCAAACCCCCACATAAAAGTGATACACTTCTCATTTTCAGATGAGGAATCTGAACTACAGTGAAATTAGAAAATGTGATCCGGTCCTCACAATGGTAAGGAATACCTGATACTTTATGTTTTATACATTTGATTTTTATCTAAGACAGATTTCTTAAAGACAAATAATAAGTATTTCTAATTTATGAAATTTTCTTAATAAAAGACATATTACATAAGATTCATGCGAGGATAGCAGCTTTATTATTAATAGCCATAACTAGAAGCACTAAATATACAGTTTCAAGAAATTGACTCAAATTGTGGTGAACATGCAATGGAATACTGCACCTCTCAGCAAAAAAAAAAAAAAAGGAAAGGGAGGAATGAAATACTATTACACATAGCACCAGGGTTAAATATTAAAAACATTTTATTGACCAAAAAATCTAGTCACAAAAGTATACATACTGACAATTCCATTTGTATGAATGGAAAAAACTAACTTATAATGACAGAAATAGGAAGTTTCACAGGCATGTGGAAACTTACTGAGGTGATGAAAATGTTCCGTATCTTTATGACAATTTTAGTTGCAAAGATTTAAACATTTGTTTCAACTCATGGAGTGGTAGTTAAGATATGTATACATTTTGGTATATGTGATTTTTCCTTAAAAATTTTAACACTAATAGTTGAGAAAACCAGGCTTTGTATTTTTTATTTCTTTGAAGGAACATACAATAATGAAATGCAGTTTTAGGAGACAGATTGCTTCATTTTGATTCTTGAGTCAGTCCTTTTCATTGTGGAATAATGAGAAAATTATTCACCCTCCTTAAGATGTATTTCCCTATATTGCAAAGTAGGAATATGTATGGTACCAGTGATTGAGTGCTATGAGAATTAAATGCAGCAATATGTTTGAAGCACTTAGTACTGTGATCATTGTTTACATTTTCATTTTATGTACTCACATACACACATGTTCTGTGCTGATGCTGCTCTGAAAAAGTCCTCTTTGTTTTCTTCTCCCAAACTTCTTACTTCATTGACCAAAAGAGGGAAAAGGCAGTTGATCTGACCACTTAACTCAATTTTTGCTTCCTTATTTTGAGAAGAGGCTGCCACTCATGGAAAGAAATGGAGACAGTAAACAAAGGGATAATATAATTGTTGAGCACCAGAGCCCAGCCTATGTAATGATCAGCTCTTCTTTCACTTATCTGTAATCATTTATAGAGAGAAGTTGTGGGAAGAGAGTTATTTTCATCATGTAACATGTAATCAGATAGTTTAGTTTTGTGTGTTGTCAAGTGCCATGTACCATGAATTGACCTCTTTATCCTTAGCAGAGCTTGTTGTCTTCTTTTGATATCTGGCCTCACCTTTCACTGTCCCTACCGGCGGCACTGCAAGGAAATTTTTTCTGGACTCTCTTTTGTCTATTTACACCCTCTGTTTCTTCAAGGTCACAAGCAAGCTCCATCTGCTCTGTAAGTTTTTCTCCGGGTATTGTAGATAACTTCAGTATTTACATTTTGAACTCTATTTGAAATTACAGTATAGCATCTCACTGTATTTTTTAAATTTATTTCAAGAGTCATCTCTTCCCACCTCAAATAATAAGCACCTGAAGAATGGAGATGCCAAAAGCAGCACCTTCTTTAGAAATAAATACAGAGATACGTTTTTAGGCTATGAAATGGACCTGAAAGAATATCTGGTTAAGCTACTTGGCTTTTTAGACAGAGAAAGTAAGGTCTTGGGAAGCCTGAGGGACCTATACAAGGTTCTCAGGAAAGCAGAACATTGTTTGCTTGAACGAAGAGAACTCAGCATCATGGTTGCAAATCTTAATCTGCCACCTGTTTAGCTTGTCATCTTGGGCAAGTTTATTCAACTTGCTTCCCCATCTGTAAAATTTTGTCATCTTTTTATCTGATAAAATTTAATTTGACCTTCTAAAGGGAATATTTGGGAATATCTTTTTTTTCCAAGTATAATGAACATACAGTGTTATTTTGTTTCAGGTACACAATATCATGATTCAACAATTCAGTACATTTCTCCGTCAATGTTCATTATAAGTATAGTTTCAATCCCCTTTTTCTATTTCACCCATCCCCCAGTCACCTCCCCTCTGGCAACCACCAGTTTATTCTCTGTATTTGATTTTGTTTTTTGTTTGTCTTTTTTTATTCATTTGTTCATTTGGTTTCTTAACATAAGTGGTATTTGTTTTTCTCTGAGTGACTTATTTCATACATGAAATTAGGTCTATTCATGTTATTGCAAGTGGCAAGATTTCATTCTTCTTTACCGTGAGTAATATCCCATTATATATATATATATATCCCATTATATATATATATATCCCATTATATATAAATATCCCATTTTATATATATATATATATATGTATATATATATATATAAAAATATGTATCACATCTTTACCCATTCATCTATCCGTTGACACTTCCGTATCTTGGCTATTGTAAATAATGCTGCAGTGAACAGGGGTGCATATATCTTTTCTAATTAGTTTTTTTCTTTGGGTAAATACCAACTTGTGGAATTACTAAATCATATGGCAATTTTATTTTTAATTTTTTGTGAAATCTCCGTACTATTTTCCACAGTAGCTGCATTAATTTCCCATGAACAATGTATGAGGTTCTTTTTCCTCCACATCCTTGCCAACCCTTGTTATTTCTCGTGTTTTTGTTTTAGCCATTCTGACTGATGTAAAGTAATATCTCGTTGTTTTGTTTTTCATTTCCCTGATGATTAGTGATGTTTAACATCTTTTCAAGTGTCTGTTGGCAATCTGTCTATTTTCTTTGGAATAATGTCTATTCAAATTCTCTGCCCATTTTTTAATTGGATTATTTGGTTGGCTTAGTGTCTACTTGTATAAGTTGTATAACCCCATATCAGATATATCATTTGCAAATATCTTCCCCCATTTAGTACGTTTCCTTTTTGTTTTGTTGATGGTTTCCCTCACTATGCAAAAGTTTTTTTTATTTTCGTGTATTTCCAACAGTTTAATTTTGTTTTTGTTTCCCTTGCCAGAGGAGACATATCTAGAGAAACACTTCTATGTCAAAGAAATTACTGCCTGTATTTTCTTCTAGGAGTTATATAGTTTCAGGTCTCACATTTAGGTATCTAACTCATTTTGAGTTTGTTTTTTGTGTTTGGTGTAAGCAAGTGGTTCCGGTTTCATTCTTTAGACTTCCTCACACTATTTGTTGAAGATACTGTCTTTTTCCCAGTGTATATTTTTTGCCTCCTTTGTTGTAGCTTAATTGATTATAATCATATGGGTTTATTTCTCTTTTTAAGATTTTATTTATTTATTTGACAGAGAGATAGATCACAGGTAGGCAGAGAGGCAAGCAGAGAGGGAGAGGGAAGCAGGCTCCCTGCTGAGCACAGAGCCTGATGCAGGCCTCAATCCCAAGACCCCAAGATCATGACCTGAGCCGAAGGCAGAGGCTTTAACCCACTGAGCCACCCAGGCCCCAATATGGGTTTATTTCCAAACACTCTATTCTGTTCCATTACTTTGTGTGTCTATTTTCTGTGTCAGGTGCTATACTGTTTTGATCACTATTGCTTTGTAATATAACATGAAGTCTGGGATTGTGGTGCCTTCAGTTTTTTTTCTTTTTCAACATTGCATTGGCTATTTAAGGTCTTTTATGGCTCCATACAAATTTTAGGATTGTTTCAGTTCTGTGAAAAATGTTGTTAGCATTTTGATAGGCACTATATTGAATCTGTTGCTTTGGATAATACTGCCATTTTAACAATATTAGTCTTTCCAGTCCATGAGTATGAAATGTCTTGTCTTTATTTTTTTTAAAGATTTTATTTATTTATTTATTTGACAGAGAGAAACACAGCTAGAGAGGGAACACAAGTAGAGGGACTGAGAGATGGAGAAGCAGGCTTCCCACTGAGCAGGAAGCCCAATGTGGGGCTCAATCTTGGGTCTCCAGGACCATGACCTGAGCTGAAAGTAGTCGCCCAACCAACTGAGCCACCCAGGTGCCCCTGGAATGTCTTTTCATCTGTTTGTGTCATCTTCAACTCCTTTCATCTATTTTTTAAAGATTTTGTTTATTATTTGACAGAGAGAGCACAAGTAGACAGAGCAGTAGCCAAAGGGAGTGGGATAGGAGCCCTATGTGGGATCCCAGACCCCAGAATCATGACCTGAGCCAAAGGCAGATGCTCAACCAACTGAGCCACATCAATGTTTTATAGTTATCAGATTGCAAATCTTCCACCTCCATGGTTAGGTTTGCTCCTAGCTATTTTTTTCTTTCTTGTACAGTTGTAAATGGAATTGTTCCTTAATTCTCTTTCAGCTACTTCATTATTCACATATAGAGATGCAACTGAAAAGATAAATCTTAAATAAGCATTTAATAATTTAATATTTGGTCTCCTATATATTCATTAAATGAAGGAAGTCTTTAAAAAATCAAGGAAGTAATGTAATGTCTTATTTATGCTAATATTTTTCTCTGTAATCACATATCAATCTATTTTGATATTTTCCAAAATGAATACCATTATTTAAGACAGAAATGATAGCAGAAATCTATCCATTGTCATATTTAATTAAAACATAATATGTGACCAATCTTAATTAAAATTTATGTAAAAGTAATTGTGTGTGTGTGTGTGTGTGTGTATGAAGCCAGTATTTTTTAAAGCAATATATAAAGAAAAGGGAGGCCTAAGAATTATTTTTAAGTAATTGGTTGTACAACCTATATCCTTGTTACTAAATTCTAAATGAATCTTGTTACTGAAGGAGATAATATAATTCATGCATTAGATGTCAGCATTAGTACATGGATTGAGGACATTAAAAGTACATGTGAATCTGTAAGAGAGTTCAATTTTTATATTGCTAATTACTTGATATTTTGCCTTTTAAGATAAAGCCTTGTTTCTCATCCACACAAAAGCATTTCAGAAGATTAATTAGGGCTTCATTAATAAATAATTAAGCATTTTATCTCTACATTGCCTGAAAGCAATTGTGAATTATATCTTACCCATGTTCCTAATTTGATGTTCAGCAAACAGACTTGCCTGTGGAAATTTTATAAATCAAGCTCATGATATATTAGCCATACTTTGCTTGCCTTCCAATTCCTCTTAGTTGTTGATACTGCAAATCAAGCTACGTGAGTGATAACCTGTCAAGAGACACTGCTTTGGAAAGCCATACTCACATTAATACTAACCATTCAGATTTATTTATGGAACAGTTCCCTCCATAATTAAGAAGACAAACATGGCAAAGAATATGCTGCTTCGTTGAGTTTTGCATGTGAATCATCCCCAAAGTGAACTTTTAGAAAAAGATCCCCAGGAGTTCCGTCAGGATCAAATAAAAATAATACATCATAGTATGTTAACATAGCTAAGTCAGCAAATAAATATCTGACATGAAAAATAAATGTGATATTTAATTATGCATACTATAAAGTTTATAAACCAAATTCTACTTGGAAATAATGAAGTATGCATGCTTTTATTAGGAAAAAATGTGACTCTATTATCTGATTCCCATTACATTGAATTTTAGACATGCTGTTCTCTTGAAGATTAGTTTCTCAGGGCATCTGGGTGACTCAGTTGGTTGGGCGACTGCCTTTGGCTCAGGTCATGATCCCGGAGACCCAGGATCGAGTCCCACATCGGTCTCCCTGCTCGGCGGGAAGCCTGCTTCTTCCTCTCTCACTCCTCCTGCTTGTGTTCCCTCTCTTGCTGTCAAATAAATAAATAAAATCTTAAAAAAAAAAAAAATTAGTTTCTCTCTGAGACAGCCCAGATGTGCCATCAACTCACTGTCAGCATGTCTTACTTTTCACTGAACTACTAGCACCTAGACTAGATCCTCATACATACAAAGAATTTAATAAAAATTGTACTTTAGTAAAATAACTATAGAAAAATAATTAGGTCTTAAAAGCAAAAATTTACTTAAGCCTTTATCATTTAATTTAAGTCACTCATTTCTGTTCAGAACAACTAGTTGTGTCCTGGAGAGGTCCCTTATGTAGAATAAAGGAACACAAAGCAGGGCTCTACCCCTGGAAGAACTGATGTTGGGAAGAGAAGACAGAATGTGTGGTATTTTAGTTTTCAAAAGACTGCTGACCTCTAAATAGGCAACATAAAGAAATAACACATACTACTCTTTGGTTGAAGCCACTGACTGCCCAGACTAAGTGCAGATCCTGCTTTGGAGCCTTCTGAGTGTAGAAAATGAGTCTCATACTAAGCATTGTCTCCTACTTCTTGCCTCCTAAGTATATTGTATAAGACAGGCCCTGAATAAAATTTTGTTTCATTAACTTAACAGTGGAAGAAAGGAAGCTTAAAGAAGGGTAGAGATCCTTAACCCCTTCGTAATGGAATATTTTGCACATTGGAACATACATAATTTTCCAAAATAATTCCTTTTTTTACAGAGGTCATAGTTCATAATAACACCATATGACTCAAATGGAAATCATATTATAGTTTATACTTTTGCCATACATTAAAATCAATTACTAGTTTATATTGTTCTGCATTACTGTTCCAGAATCATTTCACATCTGTCTCTTGGCAAGTGTATTCACAGAAGTAGATCAAGAAACAAATTATAAGCTGATCAATATTTTATTCTTTTCTTTAAGGCCTTTTATTTTACCATGTGGGGTTTCAGTACATTAAACTGGTGCTTTATAATGTTAAATAATTTTGATGATTTGCAATAAGAGACTATTAAAAGCAAGTGACATGTTTTTGGCAAAGCATTTGATTGCTTAAATTATCTTTCTGTAACTGAAAATATTCAACATTTGTGCATTAAAAGTTTGCATTAAACAATAGCTACAAAGTTGAGATGTAGACTCTAGCTTCTCAAAGTGGAAACAGAAGTTATGTTCTGTAGAGGGCAGATTTCAAAGGACAAAGCTAAACACTCATATTATTAAAAGTTTAAATAGATATGTTGTACATACTTAGCTGCCAACATAAGTATGGGTGTCTGAGAGAAAGTGAATGTCCCGCTGGAAGTAAATCAATCTCAAGGGAATTATAATGTAAAGTGGCATAATGATGGGCACACAATGCTCTCTCCACAGCTGTTCTTCCACTCACAAAATGAAAGGCAGAACAAGACAGAAAAGAAAGACTGACAAATTGATTGGTTCTGCTCTTTCCTTAGTATTATGTGCTATGTCACTTTTTGAGGTTCTTAGATAAGATCCAATTGCTCCTTAGGCCTTCTTTTAATTACCTTTCAGATTTTCTTTGTTAAAGGATTTGTTACCACGAATCTAAGAGACCTTGTCTTGGCTCTTTGACAGAAAGGATTGGACTGTTTAACCAGAACTAATGAATATCTTCCATTTCCTTCATGAAAGAAGATAATAAATGTTATGCTGTTTCCTAGATCACGTGTATAAGTGACAGCAAGAAACACCCTTGGAATAGTAATAATAAAATCCCCTTTGTTAGCTCCCAGGCATAACAATAGAAATGCGTAGCAATATAATCTGTATGTCTTCTATTTATTTGTTCTCAGGCAAAATACACAGAGGAAAGTATTTATGAATACTGTATAATTCTTATTTTATAATAAAATTAGTGATTTATTCATTTTTTTAATTTTTAATTACAACTAACCAATGATTCAGACTTTACCTTAGATGGTGGTTATCATATAGCACACAGCATGCTTATAAAGAAAATGTTGACAGTTACTAACAAAAAATGATTACTGATATTCTCTAGCCACTAATGACATATATCAGAGTATGAGGGTGTTTGTACATTATTTTCACTCGTTTTTTCTTTCTGGTGATGTCATTTATCATTGCCATGTTTATGTTTCCTTTCTGTGCAATAAATATGCCTCAAACCATTACTGGCAAACATTCTAACAATAATGCAACAAAGCAGATTGAAATTTCCATTTTTTGACCATTGATATAAGATTCATAAGTATAATAGATTACTTGAGATATCAATAGATGCTAAAATCAATATCATTTATTAATATTACTCCAATTTATAGCATATTGCTGTATTAAAATCTATTTAAAATAAGCTCTTCTGAAATCTTTAGTAATATTGTGCATTCTGTGAAAATATCTCTTCACTTGAATGCAATTCTCTACCAAATTTTAAGATTAAAATAATCTTATAAAAGTTCCTCTTTATAAGACAAAAATTTTAGCTTATTTTATTTAATGTGGAACCACACCTCCCATACTTTCTGATTTGCATTAAAGTAGGCTAGGGGTTTAGATGCAGAGTATTACTCTTCAATTCATAGATTTTATGATATATGTCCTTTTTGCATGACTGGCTTAAGTGATTCCCATCAATTATTTTGTATTCCACATTTCTTATTCTTCTAATCTTCATTTTCTTTTTGAATCGGGGGTATTTTCTTCTGAATGTATGCATGCTTTAAAACATCTTGCTTTTTGGTTTTCCTTGTGTAAATATTAAAATTACTTCATCCTCCATTTTAGAAGGAACACAGCACATCACAGCACTTCTGCTATAAAGCCTGATCTGAGCTATAATTCCTGTGTCAATCACTTCATACAATCTAGCCTTAGATAATAATTGTAATTCCCCTGTTCCTCAGTTCCCTCACTTTTTAAAGAGAAATAACACTCGTTCTTACCAAAAGGGACTTTGCTGTAGATAAACTGTGTCCAACACATGGTGAACCCACAATAAATCCTTATCATTGCTAACTCTATTACTTGACACTGTGCTGACTTCTGGCATTTATTGCTTGAAAAGAAAACAGAAATCCAAGGCAAGTCTGAATGTCATTACATAATGTGTAATATTTTCTCCCACTTGGATCTATGCAACTTTAACTTATAGTTTTAAAAGACAATTATGCTTTATGTTTGGGATCTTGTTTCATTGATTTTATCTTGAATATGTGAAATTGTTTTGAACTAATTTCTCAGATTATCTTTCAACTGAGTAAATAATTGTCTGAGAGGTAAATGACACTTGCTCCCGTTCTCTCTGTACTTATTCATTAATCTATTCTCCTCTTAGAGCTATAGTTACAATCACAAATCTTCTACAGTGGAAGATTCTATCCAATTCCCTGTGATAAGTGCAGTTACGGTTTCTTTTTTTTTTTTTTTTTTTTTTTTTTTTTTTTTTTTTTTTTTTTTTTTTTTTTTTTTTTTTAGGATTTTACTCATTTATTTGACATAGAGATCACAAGTAGACAGAGTAGCAGGCAGAGAGAGAGGAGGAAGCAGGCTCCCCACTGAGCAGAGAGCCCGACGTGGGCCTCGATCCCAGGACCCTGAGATCATGACCTGAGCCGAAGGCAGAGGCTTTAACCCGCTGAGCCACCCAGGCACCCGCAGTTATGGTTTCTTGAGGTAACATTCCTTGTCCAAATTTCTCTGACACAGGATAGAATAAAAAGGTCTTGATCGTATACTGTCACTCAGAGGTTTTTAATTTTAGGATGCAATTGGAACCCTAGCCCAACCCTGCTCCCACTTTCTATTTCCAGGAATGTGTAGCCTGTGATACCATGTGTAAAAAAATTTTTTTAAAAAGGGTGATTCCTGGGAAGGCCAGGTGACCGCATTTCAGGGAGTTCCCTGAAGAAAGCTGAATTCCAACAAAAAAACCACTACAAGACCACCGTGAACACCCATGAAACCAGCCTGAAATGTGATATTTCCCACTTCTGGTCCGCCACGAGAGACAAAGAACATCGGCAAAAAGATGACATGATACTATATGTGGAAAACCCAAAAGACTCTACCCCCAAACTACTGGATCTCATACAACAATTTGGTAATGTGGCAGGATACAAAATCAACGCGCAGAAATCAGTTGCATTCTTATACACCAACAACGAAAAAATAGAAAGGGAAATCAGAGAATCGAT
>PITA01015608.1:28383-49819 GCA_004023965.1 Spilogale gracilis | reverse complement strand
TTTTTTTTTTTTTTTTTTTTTTTTTTTACCTTTTACAGATATAATTTGAAGGAAATTCTACAAACATTAGATGAAATATTCTACCTTTAAGAATGTGCTTTGTCTCACCACGCCAAACATCGCATGAAAACTAACTTGAATGAGTATAATATATATGACTGGTGAACACTGTAACTAAATAGTAAAATTTCAGTTAAAATAGATAACTTAAACATATAAGTACTAACATATATATATATATATATATATATTTTAAGATTTTATTTATTTGACAGAAACACAGCCAGAGAGAGAACACAAGCAAGAAGGGGGAGTGAGAGAGGGAGAAGCAGGCTTCCTACAGAGCGGGGAGCCTGATGTGGGGCTCGATCCCGTGTCTCCGGGATCACGACCTGAGCCGAAGGCAGTCGCTCAACCAACTGAGCCACCCAGGCGCCCCTGGACTAACATATTTTTAAATTTACATTCAGCTAAAACCTATGAGACTAATTGCAACTCTGTCATTTTGGATAAAAAAATAAAAGGATGTTAAGTAAGGCACATTTCTTCTAGGTCAGTCTGTTTAATACCATTCATCTGGGCGCAGTGTAGACTTCTCTTATTCATGTGTAAAATGGGCCACTCTATGTAGGAGAGCCTTTGGTACAGAACACCTTCACAAGGAAGGCTGCGCATGACCCAGAACACAGAGGATAACATTACTGCATCTCGCGATTCAGCACAGGCCAACGATTAACTGAAAGAAGAAAACAGTACCAGTTGGCTTGTTACAAACATTTAGGTTTTCTTTATCAGGAGTACTGATTAGTTTTTGAGTGATCTGATTTCATCAAATGTCAAAAGGTTGAAAGGATCCCTTGATATTTGTTGATGTTCTTCTTTATCTATCACTATTTTTAATATTGCACACAAGTTGAAGAGACTCCTCCAGGTTTAGGGCTGGTTCCTTTATATGAAGTACTTATCAGAGAAGTTATTTAATGTCAGCTAAGACAAAACATGCGCCGGCAGACAGATTGACTCATTAGCTCATTAGCAATAGAACCAACACTGCATTCTTGATGGAGGCAATTTAAAAATGAGCATCCGATTGGCCAGTGCAGCTCTGCAGTTCTCTGTGTGGGGCTCTTCAAGTATCTCTATCGCACCGTGTTTCCGTAAGTCTTCAGACTGGGGGGAAGGGGGACACTTGTGCTTCTCTGCTTTTCTTAGTGGGAAGGGTTATCACTTCTATTCACGGCTGAGAGGTGGGAAGGACTTGGAACTGCTGATTCTGTTTGGCTTCTGACAACCGCTGGTATATGGCTGAAACCTAGGTGCGTATTCTTAATGCGTTATCACTTTATCTGGAGTACCTACGTAGTTCCAAATGAAGGATTTTGGTTCCTTGAGTTAAGGGGTGGTGGTGGGAGTAATAAGGCCCACAGCAACGGCTGACATTTGTCGAGCTCTTACCATGCGTGTGTTATACATGCTATACACATGTTACATGCGTGTTTCTAAGGGCTTTACTTGTATTAGTTTTTTAAAACCTCTCAGTAAACCTCAGAGACAGATGCTTCTGTTATCTCCATTTTATGGATGAGGAAATGGAAGCCCAGACAGGGTAGGAAGTTTAATTCAAGGTCACTATGCTGTCTCAATCTGAGTTAATTCAAATTTGCATGGTTAACCACTTAAATACATTATTAAAAATGTCTCTCCATTAACGTTATTGTCTCCTTTCCTGGGATCTGAACTCACTGTGTTTTTTAGGGGAATGGTAACAGATTATCTTCAAAGTAAAAATGCCTAGGCCTAGTGGAGTTCTATTGAATCACTGAAAGTACTGAGTTATCCTCAAGGAACTCAGGCAGCCCTCCTCATTGTGTTTTTAACACTAATATTTTTAAAATTCAGGTATGAAAATTTTACAAATTCAGGAAGGTGCTTTAATTGTATGAGATATCATTGAAGTGGAAAATTTTATATGTTTCAATACTGCCTACTGGATAGACATTGCTTTGGATTACAGCAGATACTGAATATTTTAAACGCTTGGCAGGAAGAGTTAAAGCAAACATCTTTTCTGTTCAGCAAGCAATAAATCAGAAATTGTATTTTGCCTAAAGAAAGTTTGAGCTGATAGAGACATACTGCTTTTATAAGTTCGAGGAAATTTCTGTTGGGTAACAAATACTACTGTGGATGCTGTGTGATAAGTTTTAATGCCTTTCTATGTTAAAGTCCGTATTTTTCCCTCCTTCTGTTTTTTTTAGTTCTGCAAAGGCCATGGATGAAAATGAAAGCAGCCAGTCCCTGATGACAAGCACCCAATATCCTAAAGAAGCCGTAAAAAAACGCCAGAATTCAGCCCGGAGCTCTGTAGGAAGTGATTCTTCTAGGTTTTCCAGGAGAAGCTTCAAACTGGATTACAGACTAGAGGAAGACGTAACTAAATCAAAGAGAGGAAAGGATGGCAGATTTGTTAACCCATGGCCGACTTGGAAAAATCTCTCCATTCCAGACGTTCTCCGATGGCTGATTATGGAAAAAGATCACAGCAGTATTCCAGGTTCCAAGGAGGTAGCATCTGGTTTTCTTTGGGCGGGCGGGGGTGGGTGGGGGTGGGGAGGGGGGAGGTGCTGCGTATTTACTCTTATTATTACTTAATTTTGCTGTGAATTGTATTATGACACTCAGGTCAGTTATTTGAGCCCCTTTTATGTGATAAGGCCTAGGGCTAGATCCTGGGGAGAAAACTGAATATGGTGCCCTCAAGTTCATAACTGAGCAACAAAGTACATATATGAATAGCCAGCTCCGATCTGTGGCAACTGGAGGGAGGAGTAGAGTGTTCTAGAAGTCTAGGAAAGGAAGCAATCGATTCTGGCTGGTGGGGCTGGAGATGGCTTCCCAGAGGAGCCCATATGATCCTTGCACTGGGTCTAGAAAGATAAAAACCATCTTGGCAGTGGTATTCAGGCGAGTGAGGCCAAGAACAAGGTCATGCAGGGCAGCAAGTACAGGACTTGTACCACGGAGGAGCAGCCTGATGTGTGTTTGGAATATGAATCATGACGGTTAAGGCAGTGCCGGGAGGGAGTGCTTGGCTTCCACCCGAACCCCCTTCCTTGGATAAAGCTGTTAAAGCTGTAAAACAGATCTTTCCAGACCTTTAAAAGTTGGTAGTAGGTCACTGACCTGCAGTTTATCAGAGCAGTGTGGTTATTCTTGCCCTGGGATGGGTGCCTCCTAATTGTAAGAGCCTTTCCCCCACCCCTCCTTTACCTTTCCTAATTGCTTGTCCCTCTTCACCATCTGTCTCCTTTGACCTCTCTTTTCTACCAACCCCTGCCCTGCCACGCTTTGTGGGGAGGGGGGAAGGCGGGAACTTGATGTTGGAAGTGGGGATGGGATGAGAAGAGTGAGGGCATCCTTGATGGCTTAATCTGCAGGGGGCAGCCCCCCAGGGGTGGGGGGTGGGGGACGGTCGGGTGGTAGGTCCTTTCCCTTGGTAAGTGTTGTTCTTGAGGATATGGGATTAAAAAGAACCCTGATATTATCACTTTGATGCTAAGGAATGTTCACAGTATTAAGCGTAGTTAACAAATTGATTAATGTGAATAATACTTTTCCAATACCTTGTTAGAATGAGGCAGGGCATTAATAGATAAAACCTTACCACATGGGGGCGCCTGGGGGGCTCAGTCAGTTAAGTGTCTGCCTTCAGCTCAGGTCACGATCCCTGGGTCCTGGGCTCTCTGCTCAGCGGGAAGCCTGCCACTCCCTCTCCCATCCCCGCTGCTGGCTCTGTCTCTGAAATAAGTGGTCTTCAAACAAAAAACATTTCTTGTAAGGCTGGTTAGTGGTGATGGATTCCTTCAATTTGTTGGTCTTGTAAACTCCCTGTTCTCTCCTTCCACTCTGATGGAAAGCCTCTCTGGGTGCAGTATTCTTAGTTGTAGGGTTTTTTCCTTTCAGCTCTTTGACTATGTGATGCCACTTCTTCTGGTCTGCAAAGTTTCTGAAAAATCAGCCTTATGGACTTTCCCTTGTATGTACCTGTTTGCTTTTCTCTTGCTGCTTTTCAGATTATTTAAATTTTGCTATTTTAATTATATGTGTCTTGGACCTCCTTGGCTTCATTTTGGGGTTCTCTATACCACATGGACCTCGATGTCTTGTTTTTTCCCCCCAGGTTATTAGATGTTTTCAGCTATGATTTCTTCAAATAAGTTTTCTGCCCCTTTCTGTTTTCTTCTGAGAGAATGTTATTATACTTGATGGTGTCATTTTTAAATTTTTTTTGATCACTTAGTTGCTTTCTGTGATTCTCTCTTCTAGATCGTTAATCTGTTCTTCTGTATTCTTTAATCTGCTGTTGACTTTCTAATGTATTTTTTTTTTTTAAAGATTTTTATTTATTTGACAGAGAGAAACACAGCCAGAGAGGGAACACAAGCAGGGGGAGTGAGAGAGGGAGAAGCAGGCTTCCCGCCGAGCAGGGAGCCCGGTGCGGGACTCGATCCGGGATCTCCGGGATCGTGACCTGAGCTGAAGGCAGTTGCCCAACCAACTGAGCCACCCAGGCGCCCCTCTAATGTATTTTTTATTCTCGTTACTCTGTTTGACAGGTCTGACTTGTTCTTTTTTTTTTTTTTTTTTTTTTTTGTATTTTTTTTAATCTCTTTGTTGAAGTGCTCACTGAGTTCATCTGTTCTTCTCTTTAGTTCAGTGAATATCTTCATGACCATTACTTTGAACTCTCTATCAGGTAGATTGTTTATTTCCATTTTGTTTTGCTCTATTTCTGGGCTTTTTTCTTGAGTTATTATTTGGATCATATTCCTCTGTTGCCGCACTTTGGTCTGACTCTTCTGTGCCTTTTCTATGAAGTGGGTCGGCTGTGTCCCCTGTTCTAGAAAGTAGGGGCCTTCTGTAGAAGGTGTTCTTGGTGCCTCATCGTGCAGTAACCCGTGGTGATTAGAGTCAGGCCCTCCAGAGTGTTTCCTGCCCAGGCTTCACATGCCGTCCCGTTACGGCAGGGCTGTATGGCTGTGGGTGCACTGCCTGGGGGGTCAGCCCTCAGCCTCGCTGTTGGCAGACACTGGCCAGGACTGGGGGAGCTGCATTGTTCACAGGGTTTGCCTCCTCCACCGTGGCCTGGGGGCCTGGCGGCAGCCTGTGCGGGCACATGACCGGCTGGAACTAGCTCCCACTTCCTGAGGGGATTGCTCTGGAAGGGTGGTGTTTCACACTGAGGCTGCCCACAAGGTCGGGGGGAGGCTGGTGTTGGCTGGGGCCGTGCACAGGTATGGAAGGGTGATAGTGTCTGGAGAGCCGGTGGTCCCAGCTGGTCTGCCCACCAGGTGCGGTATGGGCCCTCTAGATGCATGCTGGTTCTGATTGAGGCCTCCTGCTAGGGAGGTCGGATGGGGCCAGCAAGGGCGGGCTGGATGGGGTGGGTCTGCTGGGAGCACGTGTGGGGCAAGCCGTGCAGGCAAGGCAGAGGGAGAGTGTCAGAACTGGTTCTTATAAGTGTCTGGCTAGCTAGGCTGAATGAAGGCAAGAAAAATGGCACTCAGTAGCACCTCTTTCCAGAGAAGGCTCCCGCAGATCCTTGCCTCTCTGGCAGGCATCCTGAAATTAGTCAATAAATCTCCTTCTGGTATACCTCAGGCGCTTTTCAAACTGCTGCTTCTGTGCCCTGTTGGGTGGCATGATATGGTGTACTGGCCCTTTCCCATCTCTCTCTGGCTTAGAGCTAAGCGCCAGATTTTCAAGGCCGAACGTGGGGACTCGTCTTTCTGGTGAAGGTTCCCAGGGCTGCAGGTGCCTGATTTGAAGCTTGACCCCCACTTCTCAAGGAGCACCTTCCTGCCTCTGTCTTGACCCCCACTTCTCAAGGAGCACCTTCCTGCCTCTGTCTTTCTCCCTGTTGTGTGTTGCTGCCATGCCAGGACTTTAGTTCCCTCCGGTTCTTCCTCTTCCTCTCCTGCCCTTTCTTTTCTTTTTTTTTTTTAAGATTTTGTTTATTCATTTGCCAGAGAGAGAGGGGGGGGAGGGAGAGGGAGAGCAGCAGGCAGAGAGAAGGAGAAGCAGGCTCTCTGCCAAGCAGGGAGTTGGGTGCCAGACTCACTCCCAGGACCCTGGGTTCACGACCTGAGCTGAAGGCAGCCGCTTAACGGACTGAGCCACCCAGGCATCCCCTCTCCTGCCCTTCTTGATGTGGCCTTCTCTTTATGTCTTTTGCTGTGGAAGATCTGCTTGGCCAGTCTTAGGCTGTTTTCAGAGTGAGTTTGTATCCTGGAACTTTTTCTTTATTAGTTGTAAGAGTTTTTTGATGAGTGTTTAGGTTTTTCTGTATGGTGTCATCTGCAAATAGTTAAAGTTTTACTTCTTCCTTATCAATTTGGATCACTTTTCTTTTTTTTCTCTGATTGCTGTGGCTAGAATTTCCAGTACCATGTTGATTAAAAGTAAAATAGACATCCTTGTCTTGTTCCTGATCTTAGAGGAAAAGCTTTCAGTTTTTCACCTTTGAGTATGATGTTAGCTCTGGGTTCATCAGATCGGGCCCTAATATTATAGTGTTCATGTATGCTCTTTCTGAATCCAGTTTGTTGAGAGTTTTTATGATTCGATGTTGAATTTTGTCAAATGCTTTTTCTATATCTATTGAAATGATTGTAGATTTTTATCCTTCATTTTGTTGATGTGGTGTGTTGTGTTGATTGAGGATATTGAACCATCCTTGGACCCTAGGTATAAACCCCTCTTGATACTCTTGATAATGGTGGATAATCCTTTTATTGTATTGTTGAACATATTTTGCTAATATTTTGTTGAGGATTTTTGCATTTATTTTCCTCAGGGATATTGGCCTGTAGTTTTTTTTTTCCTCCCCCAGTAGTATCTTTGTTTTGGTAGTAGGGTACTGCTGGCCTAATAGAACAGATTTGGAAACTTTCCTTCCTCCTTTGTTTCTGCAGTAGTTTGAGTAAAATTGGGGCACCTAGGTGGCTCAGTCAGCTAAGCAGCTGCCTTTCACTTAGGGCATGATCTCCGGGTCCTGGGATTGAGCCCTACGTTTAGCTCTTTGCTCAATCAGCAGTGAGTCTGCTTCTCCTTCTCCCTCTATGATTTCTCTCGCCTTTTTTCTTGCAAGTAAATAAAATCTTTAAAAAGAAAAATGTTAACTCTTTTTGAAATGTTTGGTAGAATTTATGGATGAATCCATATGGTCCTGGACTTTTGTTTGTTGGGGGTTTTTTGATTACCAGTTCAATTTTGTTACCAGTAATTGGTCTGTTCGGACTTTCTATTGCTTCCTGATTAAGCTTTAGATTATATGTTTCTAGGAATTTGTCCATTTCTTCTAGGTCATCCAGTTTATCAGCATATAAGTTTTTGTAGTAGTCTCTTTATAATCTTTTTATTTCCTTGTTGTTCCTTCTTCTCTTCCGCGTCTCATTTATTTGTGTCCCCTTTGTCTTGATGATTCTGACCGAAGGTTTGTCAATGTTGTTGGTTTTCATTGATCTTTTCTATTTTTTTTGGTCTCTTATTTATTTACACTTTGATCTTTATTATTTCCTCCCTTTACTAACTTGGGTTTTGTTTGTTCTTTTCTAGTTCTTTTAGGTGTAAGGTCAGATTGAAATTTGTCCCATTTCTTGAGCTAGTCCTGTATTGCTATGAATTTCCTTATGAAAACTATTGCCTTTGTGTCCCAAAGATTTGGGGCTGTTGTATTGATTTTCATTTGTCACCGTGTGTTTTTTTCACATTCCTCTCTGATTTCCTCATGGACCCATTGGCTGCTCCGTAGCATGTTGTTTAGCCTCCATGTCTTTGTGTTTTATCCAGTATTTTTTTTCTGGGTTTATTTTTCCATTTTCATATTGTCATGGTTGGAAAAGATGCATGCTATCATTTCTATCTTCTTAAATGTATTGAGACTTGTTTCGTGGAGTAACATGTGAGTTGTCCTGGAGAATGTTCTGTGTACCCTTGAAAAGAATGTGTACTGTTTCGGGACGGAACGTTCTGTATATATATCTCTTTAAGTCTATCTGGTCTAATGTGCCACTCAGACACGGTTTCCTTATTGATTTTATTCTGGGACATCTATTTATTCATGTAAATGGTATGTGGAAGTCTGCCACTATTACAGTATTACTGTCAGTTTCTCTCATTATGTCTGTAAATATAACCCATGTCTCCCCATTTTGCTTGGCTTTCTATGTTTGTGTCTAGGAATTAGGCAAAATGGTCACTTCTAAATCTGAAGGGATGGCATTTGTATGGTTGTCCTCTGTGTTGACGGAGAGTCTGGCGACTTGGGCTGCCTGGGGTGGGCGGGGGGTCCTGGGGCCCTCTGTGCTTGGGCTGCCCTTGTGAGATGGCGGGAATGGTGCCAGGGCTCTCTGAGCAGAAGGCTCCTCAGCAAGATAGCTGAAGCTGAGACGGGTGCAAACTAGTGGGAACCCAGGGCTCTCTGCTCAGAGAGTACCTTGGCAGGACAGTTGAAACTAAAGTCCATGTTGGCCAGAGGGGGCCCTGGGTCTTTGTGCAGAAGGCATCCTGGCAGGACATGAGCTGAAGTGTGTACAGGCTGAAGCCTCCAGGATGCTTAGTGCTGGGGGGTCCCCCGGGTGGGGCTACTAGCTCCGAAGCCGGGGTGCCCTGCCCTGGTGGGTCGGCTGGACCCGAGGCGGGATTGGGAGGGGGTTGTTTAGGTGCCCAGTGCAGGGTGTACGACCCAGAACTGAGGGGACGTGGGTGAGGCGTTTCCGGGAGCTCTGTGCAGGGTGGGGCGGCTGAATCCGACGTGACCCAGGAGGACCGGGTGTGCTCAGGGCTAGGGGTGCCCTCCCAACCACCGACAGCCAGAGCTGCGTGGGCTTGGAGCCTCAGCGGAGCCGTAGGGAGCCCTCCCCAGGTGTGTCTCAGTGGAGGCTGCTGGGGCCACCGCAGCGCGACAGCTGGGGCTGGCGTGGGATGGGGCCCAGGACGCGCTGGAGAGGCCGGCTGGCTCGGGAGCCCAGACCTTGCTCCCGTCCGTGCTGTTCAGGGGGGACACAGACTGTGGTGCTGAGCAGCCCCTCCGTCCCGGGGAGGTTTCTGCAATTCTCCAGGTGTTTGGTAGGCTTCCAGGGCTCGTTCCTCTGTATTCTGGTTGCTCTTTTAAAACTGTTTCCCCCGTGCCTCAGGGCATCCGGGGCTGGTGGGAGCTAGGCACCTGGTGCTGGCTGCAGGCCCAGGAGCTGGTCCCATCTGTGCCCTCAGAGGGGAGGGTGAACGTAAGCCGGGCTGCTTGTAGCCCCTGGGAGCTGGCGGGAGCCGGCGGGTTCCAGCAGTTACCCCACTGACTTGGCCAGGGTGCTTAGGGACTGGCTCCTCTAGATTCTGGTTGCCCTTTTATTTATTTATTTTTAAAGATTTTATTTATCTGTGAGAATGAAGGGAGAGGAGCACACACAAGTGCTGGGGGTGTGGGGCAGAGGTAGAGGGAGAAGCAGTCTCCCCTCCGAGCAGGGAGCCCGAGGAGGGGCTTGATCCCAGGACCCCGGGATCATGACCTGAGTTAAAAGCAGTCCTTAACCAACTGAGCCACCCAGGCGCCCTCTAGTTGTCCTTGTAAACCTGTTTTTTTTCCTTCTGTGCCCCAGGGCAGTGGAATGTGCCCCCGTCCCCCAATCCCTTCCCTCCCGCTGCAGTTCTCGGTGTCTGGGTGGACTGTGTCTCCTGCCTGGCGTCCTCTGTGTTGTCTGTCTTCCATTGCACGCAGGGACTTCTGTGTCTCAGAGCTTTAAGGGGTGGATGAAAACGCCATAATATGGAGTTCTTTCTAAAAAACTGAAAGGGGCACCTGGGTGGCTTAGTTGGTTAAGTGTCTGACTCTTGATTTCGGCTCAGGTCACAATCTCAGGGTCGGGCTGTGTGCTGGGTGTGAAGCCTGCTTAAGATTCTCTCTCCTTCTCCCTCTGCCCCTCTGTGCTCATGCTGTCTCCCATTCTCTCAGAAATAGGACTGTGACTAAAGACAGCTTCCTGGTCACAGTGGCTGTAATCTCTCCGGACGGCTGTAACGGATGGCCACTCCTCTTTGTATTTTTCCTGTATTTTGCAAATATTTTATGAAGGGTATTTTCTTTTATAATCAAGGAGAAGTTTAAAAATATTAAGCCATTTTGATGGGTCTGGTACTTCTAATACAGTTTTTTAAAAAATAAAAACAGCATTAATAAGTAATTGCATTGGAGGTAGTTGGGTAACAGCTCAGTCTGTAGTCAATGCTAGTGTGATATTGTCAAAATAAATATGAAAAATAGTATTTATTTAAATCAATTGCAAAGTATAGTTATGAATGTTCTCAGTAAAAAATATACTTTCAGTTGGAAGAAAAGGCTAACTTAGGTCTTTAAATGTGATTTTTCTTTTTTAAAGGAAACAATTTTTAGCAGATTTGCATCAAATCTTTCTCTTCTGTCTCCTGAACACACATCCTCTTAAATAATAAGTATACTGATAGGAATATGGGTTTCATTGTTTTAAAGTTAACATATGAAATCTATGCCGTGGAGAGAATTATGGTTTAATGAAGAGATAGGAACTTCAGAGCTGGGAAGCCCTCAGTCCCGCTCCTGGGTGACCCGGGCGAGTTTCTTAGGGACCGCTCCCCCTTGGGTATCTGTAAAAGGGCAGTGACATCTGCTTCACAGAATCAGGTGACAGAACCCACTTCCAGCATCTGCCAAAGGATAGTCATTGAATGAACGGTAGGATTTTTCCCTTTCCCCCAGAAAAGTAAACATTAACTAGTGTCCCAGTTAATTATGGGCCCAGGGATTTTCCCATTTTCAGCTTTAAAAGAGGAAGGCCTGCCAAGAAAAGTCCTGACCTGTAAAGAAAATGTCACGTGAGTGCTTGGCTTCTTTCAATAAATAAGAATTTCTCTATTCCTAATCTACATACTTTTTTTTTTTTTTAAAGATTTCACTTATGTATTTGATACAGAGAGAGAGACATAGTGAGAGATGATCCTCAGATCATGACCTGAACCGAAGGCAGACGCTGCGTGACTGAGCCACCCAGATACGCCTCGATATGCATTAGAAAAAAATTTTTTTTTAAGATTTTATTTTTAAAATAATCTCTGTACCCAACGTGGGGCTTGAACGTATGACCTGAGGTTGAGTCTTGAGCTCCATCGACTGAGCCGGCCGGGCGCCCCTCTACATGCTGTTTCAAATGCTGATGATCAAGATCAATGTCTTTATTGGAATCTCAGTTGTAGGCTCTTTCCTTGAGTTTTATGGGATAGTGGTGCTCGAGGTCAGATTCTTTGAAATAAGGTGCTCTTTTGGCTTAGAAACAACACCGCATGCAGAAGGAAACGTGAAGATATGATTGCATAGTTCAGCTGTCTGACAGTACTTGGCCTTTTCAAAACACAGCTTTGTTGAGCTTTGATTCACATACTCTCTACAGTTGACCTGTTTTAAATGTACAGTTCAGTGGTTTTCAGTACATTCAGAGTTGTGCAACTGTTCCGCATCTAAGACCTTTTTATTTCCACTCAGAGAAAGCCCATGTCCTTAGTCATCAGCTCCTGATTCTCTTGCCCTCCTGCAGCCCCTGGAAATCACCAGTCTATCTTCTGTCTCTATGGACTTGTCACTTGTGGACATTTCATATAGATAGGATCATACATCTGTGGTCCCTGGAGACTGGCTTCTTTCTGCATTTTCCGTGTTAATCCTTTGTTGGGAGAGCGGCGGAGGCTCCCGGGAGCACTGTGCCTCCCAACAGCCTGCAGGTGATGCGAGACCGTGAACTTCAAGTTAAACAGCAAAAAGAAAATGCACACATTTTCAGGGAATTTTGTTACAGATCTTTTGAAGCCCTGTTTAAGACATGATGCTGCTCAAGATTTTTAAAATGGTTTTAATGACGTAACCCAAGCTCTACGTAGTTTTGCCTTATTTATACACCCATGAAATGACCACCAGAATCAGTATGAGGTACATTAGCTGCCTTCTCCAGAAGTCTCCTTGTATCCTTAGTAACCCAGTTCTTATTCTCCCCTATCAGATCCCTGGGCTGGTACTTGTTTTCTGGAAAAATATGTATTAAATGAGATGATAGTTAGGAGCCAGTGGTGAGAGGCAGCGTGGGTGAGGGCCAGCGGTGACCTGGCATGGGGGCCGCCCCTCTTCGTTTTCTCCTCCATCAGTGGACATAGGAGCTACCTGCAGGTATGGGTGGGACCAGGTGAAACATGAATAAACATTAATTATTTGCTAATTTAATCATTCATAATGAAACATTATTTATCATTAATCTCTCTCCTTCACTGTTGGAAAGGATGCCACGTAACATTCGTTTTTGTTCAGTAACCCTAACTACCGACGTTGAAAACTAATTTGACAAATTTACTCATTCATCCAGCATGCTTTATTGAGCGCCTGCTGTGTTCATCACTGCCCCGTGCATTGGGCAGCGGGGCTGATGTCAAGTTGAGTGAGACGTGAGCCGCATCCTGTGTAAAGTCACCCAGGGTTGGGGCCGGATATCCACGGGTGGGGCACGAGCGTGGACGTTGAGTGGCTGGGGTGTGTCCCTGTCTGTGGCGTCTCCGGGTGGGCCCCGTGAAGGATACACAGTCCGATTACAGGCTCCAAGGGATTAGCGAGAAGGCATTTGAACCTGAAAAGTGGGGTCAGTATTGTGAGGGGCTCTCAAGAACCCCCTGTAGGTGGGACACCATCTGCAGGAGTTGGGTGAAACACAGCTGCAGGGGAAAATGGGGGAGTCCATCGGCATTCCTACTGGGCTTTGGGGGTGAGCCGGGTTTTGTAAATCAGTAGAGTCCATAAAAATGCTCTAGTAAGGGAGAGAGGTGCCCTGGAAGTACACTGTTCTCGGGGGGCTCTTGGGTACGGATCGAGGTTGGCCATAAGACAGGGGAGCCGCAAGAAGACTTATTCGGCATCTTAACTAGATCCGTGAGAAAGGAAACGGGTAAAAGCGTCGGAGTTGGTGCCCGACTGGTGGTCAGGGCTGTGGTTTCTTGCCCTGCCCGGAATCCAGGGTACGTCCCGCGTGCTCACTGCCCCTGAGTGGTCCCCACGACCGTGGAGTGTAGATAGAACTGTACCCATTTTTTCCAAGGCGGAGACTAAGGCGTAGAGTGGCTAAGAGGGGTCTTGTCCTGCGCCTTTGCTGCTCCCCCTCTTCCCCCGTCATGGCCCCGTGCCCGCTCAGGCCGTCTGTGACCCTCGGCTGTCCCCAGGCAGCATCTCCCCACGTTCCGTCTCCGGCCTGTCTCACTGCTCTTCCCCCGTCACGGCCCCGTGCCCGCTCAGGCCGTCTGTGACCCTCGGCTGTCCCCAGGCAGCATCTCCCCACGTTCCGTCTCCGGCCTGTCTCACTGCTCTTCCCCCGTCACGGCCTCGTGCCCGCTCAGGCCGTCTGTGACCCTCGGCTGTCCCCAGGCAGCATCTCCCCACGTTCCGTCTCCGGCCTGTCTCACTGCTCTTTCCTTTGTTCTGTCTTCATCTGTCACCGCAGCTCTTGGGACACATTCCAGGTCATCATTTGCACTCCAGAAGTTTTTTCTCTAAACCTAAATTGTGTTGGGACAGGCCTTTATTTTTTCTTTAAACTCCTTTATTAGTATATATGTACATGCACAAGTCAGGGGAGGAGCAGAGGGAGAGAATCTCAGGCAGACCCGCAGCTGGGCTCCATCTCACAACCCTGACATCATGCCCTCCGCCGAAATCAAGAGTTGGACCCTTAACCGAGTGAGCCACCCACGCACCGCTGCTCCCCTGCCCTTTTAAGATCCTTCCTGTCTCCGGGTGGACTGTGGCATTCAAGACTCTGGCAGTGTTCTGATCCTTTATACCAGACTCAGCAACTTTGTGCAGCAACTTTGAAAAACAGACGTAGGAGTAACAATCCAGTTGATGAACACAGAAGAGCACGCAGACTCTTAGGGCAGAGGAGTAAAGCCAGCATTAAAGGTCGCGTGGAGACGTGTGCCCTCGTGCCGTGCGGCGCTGGAAGGAGCTTTAGCCCCACTTCCCAGTCCAAGCACCGAGGGAAGCGGAGATTGGTTTTCCCAGGGGCAGTCAGACGAATAAAGCCAGTTTCTCAGAGGAGAGCTTCTCCTCTTAGGAGGCTTGAGAGAAATGTTTCTGGGGTGAGTGAGAAGGTGGGGAAGGAGGTCGGAGGTGTTGCAAGTCTTAAACACATCCCTCCAGCCTGTGGTTGGCCACGTTCACGTTCGCGGAGCGTGTTGCTGTAGGAGAGCTCGATATGGTGGTGGAGCAGAAGGCCAAAGCATAATTCAGAAAACACTGTTGTACAAGCTAGGACTGTGACCCAAAACGGAACCGTTTCTTGTTCTCAATCCAAGGAGAAAATGTAGACCGACTAACGGAATGCATGCTTCTGCTCTGTTGTTGTTAGTGTTTCTACCTCTGTTTACCTCCCAGAAGCAGTCACCTCACCGGCAGGGGCCACATTCTGCTGGGGCTTGCTGGGTGCTGGAAAGCCTTAAGGGTAAGGAAGGAGAGCGCCGTGTGCCGGGGCAGGAGACGGAGGGTCGCCAGGGTCTCAGCCCGTCGCCCTGCTTTGAGCTGTGTGTGCTCAGAAAGTCAGATTCGTATCTGAGCTAAACAGTCTGCTAAGAAATGGCTGTGAGTTTTCCTGACCATCCCGGGGCTGACCTGCTTCTGAGCCCAGTGTTGGCAGCAGAGGCCCTGGCCGAGCGGAGGGGCGATGGCGCGGTGATGGCGGCTCGGCCAGCTCTGCTTCCAGCACTGAGAGAAGGGAGCACGTCAGGAGGTTAATGCATGGGCAGTGCTCAACGTGGCCCATTTATTTTTTCCCTTCGTGTCCTGCATTTGGGACTAAGACCTTATACTGTCATTTTATGATGGAGTCAGATTCAGAAAGAAGGGTGCATTTTCAAGCGATAAGCAAAAACAGCACATTTACCGAATGAGGTCAGTTCTCTCCAAATAGTCCTTCTCTCTGTAATTTATGTCAGAATATGTTCTGACATCTCTGCCCCCCCACCCCTGTGCCCCATGGCTGCTCTTTTTCTTTTCTTTCTTTTTTTTTTTTAAGATTTTATTTATTTGACAGAGAGAAACACAGCTAGAGAGGGAACACAAGCAGGGGGAGTGAGAGAGGGAGAAGCAGGCTTCCTGCGGAGCAGAGAGCCGGGTGTGGGGCTCGATCCCGGGACTCTGGGATCATGACCTGAGCCGAAGGCAGTCGCTTAACCAACTGAGCCCCCCAGGCGCCCCTGTATCTTTCTGTACATAGGAACTTGATAAAGAGCTCCCGGTGCTGAAGCCGTATTTCATCGACGACCCCGAGGAGGCTGGAGTGAGGGAGGCCGGCTTGCGGGTCACGTGGCTGGGACACGCCACGGTCCTGGTGGAGATGGACGAGCTCATATTCCTCACTGACCCCATCTTCAGCTCTCGCGCTTCGCCGTCGCAGCACGTGGGTCCGAAGCGGTTCCGCCGTCCCCCCTGCACCGTGAGCGACCTGCCGCCGATAGACGCGGTCCTCATCAGCCACAACCACTACGACCACCTGGACTACAAGTCCGTCATCGCCCTGAACGAGCGCTTCGGCCAGGAGCTGCGATGGCTCGTGCCTCTGGGTCTCCTCGACTGGATGCAGAAGTGCGGCTGCGAGAACGTGATGGAGCTGGACTGGTGGGAGGAGAACTGTGTCCCCGGCCACGACCAGGTCACCTTTGTCTTCACCCCTTCGCAGCACTGGTGCAAAAGGACTCTCACGGATGACAACAAGGTTCTGTGGGGCAGCTGGTCGGTCTTGGGGCCCTGGAGTCGGTTTTTCTTCGCAGGAGACACTGGCTATTGCCCGGCTTTCGAAGAGATAGGAAAAAGGTTTGGCCCTTTTGACCTCGCGGCTATTCCCATCGGAGCGTACGAACCCAGGTGTGTAGAGCTCCCGGGAAGGCAGCCCCGTGCTGTAGAGCGGCCTGAACTCTAGAGGGGTTAGGGGTTCGTGGTAATTTGGGGTATCATCTGTGGTTGTAACGGTGGACTTCTGTTAGTGGCGGTGGTCCCTGGGGGGTGGTGGGTCAGGTTCAGTTACGTCTCTTGTAAAGTCTTTCCGTCTGTCATACCCGGTACGTGATGACTCAGAATCAGAGGCTCTGTCATCGGGAAAGCGGGACCAAGTCGTCACCGCCTCACCGTAGTTCAGGCACGGTTCTGACCGGGTGAAACCCACCAGCCAGTCAGCAGAGTGAACTCCTGCTCTTCGGCCCCCAGGCCTGTAGCTCTCCTGCGCAGGGCAGAGAAGCAGCAAGGAATCTGAGCAGTGGGTCCCTTGCCCTGGTCCTGTGTCCGTCCGCGGGGACGTTCCCGCTGTTCGCACCTCGCTGCTCACGCGCCCCGGCCCTGCCCGTGTTCTCCTTCATAGTGTCCGACGAGAGGAAAGGGAAGCGCTTTTATTTATTTTATTTTATTTTATTTTTTTTAAGATTTTTATTTATTTGAGAGAGAGAAACACAGCTAGAGAGGAAACATAAGCAGGGGGAGTGAGAGAGGGAGAAGCAGGCCTCCCAGGGCGGTCCCGATGTGGGACTCGATCCCGGGTCTCCGGGACCATGACCTGAGCTGAAGGCAGTCGCTTAACCAACTGAGCCACCTGGGCACCCCAAGGGAAGTGGTTTTAGAGAATGCAGCTCGATTCCGGCTAACACGGGGTGACGGGTACCGGTTAAGAGAAAATAAGCACTAAGAGTAGAAAAATGTTTACTTTCCTGAAGTACAGGCCCAGACACAGAATTGTATGTAGGATGGCACTGAATTTCAGCAGTCCTACAAGCGGGAGAAACACTAACTCAAAAATGAATTGAGCAAATCTGATTATTAGTTTCCATCTGATTTTGTTACATTTGACTTTTAAAGAAGTTCACTAAAACCATTTGTTCACTGTATTTATGAAGGCCTCCTTTTTTTTTCCTTCCTAGTATAAGGACCTTGGTTTCAAAATTGTGAATCAGTAGTCTTTGAACTTCATTTTTTCCACTTCGTTTTTTTAATTTTAAAGATTTTTATTTATTTCACAGAGACACACAGCGAGAGGGGGGAACACAAGCAGGGGGAGTGAGAGGGAGAAGCAGGCTTCCCACTGACCAGGGAGCCCGATGTGGGGCTCGAACCCGGGTCTCCAGGATCATGACCTGAACCTAAGGCAGATGCTTAATGACTGAGCCACCCAGGCGCTCCTTCATGTATTCTTAATATATTACCTTATTTGTAATTATGAGAATTTTCCTGTGTCACAATAAGGTCATATATACGGGATGGTATAATGTGTGCGGAATGACGATACGAATTCCCTCACAGCATCCCCTCTTCGTGCTTGCAGTGCAGCTCTCTTGTTACTAAGCTGGGAGAAGGCCAGGAGCTCAATATTTGCTCAGAATTAGATTGTGGTAGCCTCCGCGGTGTGACCCGTCTCGCTGTTCAGTACTAACAGTTTTAGAAGTAAGGTTATCAGCAAGACTTCGGAGTATTCTCTAAATGTACGATGATTACACTCTTATAGCTTTCAGTAGTACCCCAGGGCGGGGGGCAGTCTCCTGTCGCCGGATGGTCTGTGCAGGCTGGTGAGGAAGTTGTGTTTTGTGTTTTGTTGTGTTGTCTTCTAAGTAAGCTCTGCCCGCAGCGTGGGGCTTGCTGTCACGGCCCCAGGACACAGTCGCATGTTTCACTGGCTGAGGCAGCCAAACACAGGATGCTGTTTCTATTTTAACTTTCACACCAAGCTAAATATTTTAAATTTATTTCAGCTAGACATGAAGGTGGAAAGGAGTGTGTCCATCCCTTTGATTGGCTCTAAGAGTTTAAAGAAAAAAAAAATCAACAGAAACACCAAAACTGTTTGCATCTTGCCCCGGATGCTGGATGTCGGGAGACGGGACAGAACTGTGCTCGTCTAACCCGCTGTTGAGTAGGACACAGTGGCTCTGTTTCCAGGCTCCAGGGGCCCCGGCAGCTCGCCACAGAGGAAGAGCCCTTTAGCTGCTGCAGATGAACTTGTCCGGGGACCTGTGTCGGGTCCGTCAGTGTACACGCAGCCGAGCTGGGAGCAGCACACCCGGGCTCCGCACACCCGGCACGGGGTCGACGGGGCTGTCCACGCAGGCCCGGCCTCCGGAGCGCTGCCAGTGTAGGCACTGGGCAGCCTTGCACTCTCTGCACTGTCTCCCGGGAGCCTCCCTCAGGTGCCCTCCCTCTTTTTGCTAAATCCTACCCCTCACTGTTCAGTTGTATGGTGTTTGAATAACATCCTTGAGTAGCAATTAATATTTATGTATTTTTGCTCTCAATCTTTAAGTATCCTACACTAATTTTTGTTTGCTTTTTGCTTGAGCGAGTTAAAAACCACTGGTTTCGGCGTTTCCGTCGATTTCCTCCTGAATCACGCTTTTGGCTTCTAGTCCTCCATCTGTTAGTTTCTTTGATTCATACGAGGATGGCAAAGCATCTGTTTTTTAAAGTAAGCGTAAGACATACCTTCCGCATAAATGGTCAGGAAAGCAAATGCTCACGAAGTGACGCCTCGCCTCCCAGGGCAGGGCTGCGTGAGACTCCGCGGGCACGCAGCAGTTTGTCTGCAGTTTGTGCTTATTTTGTTCTCCAGCAGAAGACTGGACTCGAGACGGTTTTTGCCTGTCTTACTCCTGTGCAGAACCTTTAAATGTTGATTAAATGAAGCAGTAGTTAGAGTTTAGTGTGTATTTCAAAGGCCAGAATTAACAAATTGCTCTTTTACCAGGTGGTTTATGAAATACCAGCACGTAGACCCAGAGGAAGCTGTAAGGATCCACATGGATGTTCAGACAAGAAAATCTGTGGCGATTCACTGGGGAACTTTCGCCTTAGCAAACGAGGTGAGTTTGACTGTGATAAATATCACTTTGGTCACTTGCTGGACCTGAGGATTCCTGCATCGGCCCCGCCGGCAGTGTGCTCCGAGGCGGGACTGGCATCAGAGGGGCACAGCCCTCACATGCATTAAGGGCATCGATCACCCTATTGGTAAAACTATTTATATACAGTGGGGGGAAAAAACCCTCCTTACATGCTGTGCTTTGGGCTTATTTCTGTAACTGAAGCATGTGATTATAGAACCAAACATGTGTATAGTCCTGGAAAACAGAAAAATGTCATGTCTTCCTCCCCTTGGGGCTTTGTTCTAGCAGAAGGGGTAAGGGGGTGTACGTAACTCTAAAACAGGTGTGGAAAGAAGTGCTTCACTGTGGGACAAAGAGGTTCATGGGGCACAGACTGTTAGTGACTTGGAGGGATCAGAGAGGGAGGGCTTCCTGGAAGAGGGGGCATCTGAACTTCCCTGTGAGAAGGCAAGGGAGGAAGGCATTTCAAGAGGAGAAAGGGGCAGAGCATAGGATCGGAAGCAGCAAGCAGAGAATGGTGAGGAATTAGTTCAGCCAGAGTGTGGGTGTGGTGTGGAGGGCGGTAGAGAAAGTGAGGCAGGGCACCTTGGAACTTTTTAGGAGTGTGTTATTCATCCATTAAGAAGTGACTGAGTGCTGTGTGCCAGGTGTTGGGATAAATGGTGGTTTTATTCCTAGACTAATGCAGAAGAGCTGATATTTTCCCGTAAGGTAGGTGAATCCTAGAACTCTATTAACCAAGGGTCTGGGATCACACAGAGGGATAGCTAAAAAATGTTTTCTCCTTTCCTGGATTCGGGTCCTACCCTATGCAAAATTTAGAAATGGATGGTTGAATTGGGCATCTTCTTGGCTTTGTGTAGCCCTCTTCCTCATCCCGGGGCCGCGCTGCAGGAAGCCTGTGTCTTCAGGCTGTTGTAGGCGCTCCCTCTGCCCTGTAATGCAGCAACCCTGAGCCAGGCTGGGGTGGGGGTGGGGGTGCTGGGGGCTGGAGTGAATGAATGAATGACCCCAGGGCCAGGGAGAGTGAAGGAGAACAATAGTGCCTGCGTGTACGGGAAGGGGAAATTGGGTGCCGATTTCTTGTGGCGTAGGGTATTACTCAGTGGTAGTTTCTTATTCCATATGTGTATCTCATGTGTAGGTTCCCTGGGTGTAGATCTAGGTATACGTCATATGGATGATCTACACAGACACTTAGATGAAGTCCTGCTATTTTTTAAACCTGTTCAAAGAGAAGAATCAAGGATGACTCCTAGATTTTTAACTGAAGAGCATGACCATCTTCCCAATTACTTCCCGATACGGGGAAGATGAGGAGAGAGCCCTCCCTCTTCCAGAGCTACCGTGTGATTCAGCCTCCCAAGAATTCTTCCTGTTACAGCTCTAACCTCCATCTTTATTTCTAAGTGAAACCTGTAACACTCATTAATAAGTCTTAGCAATTTAGATGTATTCTCACGCTGACATTAGATGCCTGAACCGGACAACTGTGAGTTTTGTTAAAGATAGAATTTTGGGGTATTTACCCTAATGAGTAAACACTCTTAAAATGATTTGCACAGAGGCAGTTCGAATAGCTACTTACTCTAACAGCAGACCGAGGATGCCCTTCACCTGGCAACACTTAAACTAGATGTTGCTACATATACAATTTTTATCTCAGCATTATGAGTGAGTTTCCTATGTGATGGTTTTTAGGCACTAAAACTTAAAAACTCACTAGTTTTGGTGGAACCCAATTTCAGGCATCACATAAGGTAAGTTACCTTTTTGAAGAGCTAGGGTCTTTATTTTGAATATCTCCTGTTGGAGGAGATGGTAAAACAGTGACACTTTTTAAAAGGAAGTTGATGAGCTCTCTGGGCGGGTTGGGCCCAGGGTGCTGGGCACTTGCTCTGCCCCCTCACTCCTCCCTCCCATCGCTGTCTTGCTGGATTCCTACTTGCTGGAGCGGCTTTACTGCTCTCGTGGGACCATGTGTTTGGACATGAGATTGTCTCCAGTCACTCAGGCTCTCTTTTCTTTCTTTTTTTTTTTTTTTAAAGATTTTATTTATTTGACAGAGAGAAACACAGCCAGAGAAGGGAACACAAGCAGGGGGAGTGAGAGAGGGAGAAGCAGCCTTCCCGTCGAGCAGGGAGCCCGATGTGGGGCTCGATCCCGGGTCTCCGGGATCATGACCTGAGCCGAAGGCAGTCGCCCAACCAACTGAGCCACCCAGACACGCCTATAGAAGGCTCTCTTTTCTTCTAGGGTTACCGTCAATGGCCAAAACAGCCAACAGTTTACTTGAAGACACTTAGATAAGGCAACATCAGACTCCACACTAAATTAGAGCCTATTCCTGAAGTGACTGATGAGCAAAGAAACCGTTAGTGTAGGGTGACCGTGCAGATGTGTTGTTGGCCAAGACTTGCAGGGCCCTGGGGGGGGGGGGGGGGGGGGGGGGGGGGGGGGGGGG
>PITA01015608.1:0-18944 GCA_004023965.1 Spilogale gracilis | reverse complement strand
TCCCATATAAATTAATGTAAATGCGGCTCCACTTCCCGCCATTTTGGCTTAGGCAAGGTTTTGGAACGCCCTGCTCCGGGATGGCGGGGGCACGGTGCGCTTATTCTGGTTTGAACCACCTCGAGTCCTCTCTCATCACATGTGTCATCTTGTGGTGACTCCATGGCACTTCTTTTAAGCCCTCAGAGTTCTCTGTGCTCACCTTGCAGTTTTATTAACACAGAACTTATTTAGGTTTACCTTCCATTATTTGTATTTGGTTATGAGTCAGTGTTGTGCCGAAAAGGTTGTTACAGTATGGTGAGATCTCTTACTAAAAATAAGATTTCTAAAAAGTCATTTTGGTTGGTTATCTACTCAGAAAATACCTAAAATGGGTACATGTTCTCACAAATGGATTACTGTCCAAAAGTTCATTTGCAACTTGGAACTTTCAACTTCCTTTTGATGGAGAGACAATGTCATAATTGGTGGTCAGTTTTCCAGACAGACCAAAAAAGCAAATTTTCTATCCCAGAGATGCTGTACCAGGCAATGGAATGGAAAAACAAAACAAAAATAGAACATACTACTGTGGTATGAGTCATCCTCTCAGAAGTCATAAAATATATGAAAACACAGACCGTGTGTGAGACACACGTGTGGCCCCAAGGCGAGCCTCGCCCGGCTCTGAATTCCTTGTGCCTCTTGAGGTTTTGGGTAAAGCAGCTGCAGACACAGGCAGAGGAGAGCTCTGTCCTCTATCTGTGATGCTATAAGGTTCAGGGAAGCGCTTCCCTGGAGCCTCGGGCACTGGAGGACAAGCTACCTTGTCCCACTGCAGAGAGAGATGACGATGGGTGTATGCGTTTTGGAAATTGCCTATGGATGGAGCATATTTTACAAATACTGCTAATAAGATTATTACATTAATTCTGAATGCCTTTGGGTACATCTTAGACCAGATCCAAGTCCCTCTGGCTACTGGAAATGTGGAAAGCCCAGTACAAATTTTAAAAGGGCTATAGTGAGGCTCTCCTGTAATCCCATTTGGTAACCCCAGAAATAAGTTGAGTGATATTGAATATTTGCAGTGCGGCCCTCCTAAAATGCTCTTGCGTGTTTCTCTCAACTGTGCCAAGAGAACACAGACCAATGTAGTAAGACGCTGATGAATGATCAACCCAACTAATCAGAGCCTTTCACTAGCCCACCTCCTGTTTTTATGCTATTTCTTGAAAAATGGCACTTGAGAAAAGTGCCCAGTAGTAGGAGAGGTTTACTCAAGTGACTTTCACGGGGTGTCTCCTGAGATCCTACTTAATTTGCCTCCTTCATCTGCATAACTGCTCAAAATCAAACACCAGACATCCATGACTAACCTAAAAATGGTTTTCAAATGATTTTTCTGCAAATAATGGCTAAATCAAAAAAAGGTTTCTAACCCCGAGGTAAGCAAAACATTCAATTAGCCAGTGTTATCACTCAAAGACTCCTTCTAGTCAATTCTGTGTACCTAACCCTGCGGGGGGGCCGCGGGGGGGGGGAAGCCAGCTGCGTTACTTTAGTCAAAGGTGAACTCATTTTCGGAAGATCAAACGAATGCTAATCTACCAGATTTTCACAAGTTCATTTTGGAACTGACTGCTTGGGGATTAAAAATAAATTTACTTTTCTTGGGCTCATGAAAAGGCTTTTAAGAAACTAACTCAACTTGTTCTTTTTTGAGGGATTTCAACTTAAGATGGGGGGACTTAAAATCCAATTCCAGTCTTAAGAAGCTTCTCGCAACAGCTCTGTACTTCCAGCTCGTAAGCGCTTCGGTCGTACCTTGGTGCTTGCTTGTCCCGCGAGCAGCACGCGGAGCAGGTCTGCGATGCAGCCGCGCAGCATGTGCTGGTGTTCGTTGGTCACGGTCATGTTCGTCAACAGCCTCAGGCCGGCCAGCTGCACGGCCGAGTCTGCGGGCCCAGACACCACGTCCTTGCAGACTTGATCGATGTATGCCTAGAGGTGGGGGGGGGGGAGTGAGCATCTCAGATTCTCCCAATTCTATGACCCAGTAACTTTTCTGCACAGCGGAGGAGGACAGTCGTTCAGGGGGATGCTGGCTCCTTAGAAAAGATGGCATTTCTCGCCAGCTCTCAAACTTTAGAGATTTTTTTTTTTTTTTTTAAACAACGTTGTTAATGCCAGGCACTGTGGGAGCATTTTATAAACACACCTCACTTAATGCGGAAGACGCCTCCAGCGCGGTGGGTGTTATTAACCGCCACTGAACCGACCAGGCCAAGCCCTCCAGGAACGTGCATCCCTGCCTGGTATCAAGCCAGTGGCGGGGGAGCAGGGTCCAATTCCAGAGACCACGCTCTCAACACCGGTGGTCTCTCACCTGTTGGGGCCCCCTGCTCAGTCTCCCTTCCTGTCAACTGCTCCGGGGACGCGGGCAGGGCCATTCTGCAAGCGGTACGGACCTTGGCAACAGGGTCGAGGAGCGACATCACGTTAGAGGAACAGGGGGATCAGAGTGAAATGGAATCTTTCTCTAGGGTTAGTTCTATTAAAAGGAAGCCAAGGCAAAATTCTCTTTGGCCCAATTTTCTTATGCACCCCGGTACAGGTGTGTGATCTGCGCCTCCCCGGCCCTGGTGACCACCGCTGGCAACCAGGATGAAATGCCAGCAAGACTCCTATTTCACACCTGCCACGACGGAAAACCTTCTGAAACTGTTCTCTATTTCTGGCCAGGATCTTTCCAGCTTGAAAAAAACTAGGTCTCACAGATAATTACTGGTCACCTAACTAAAACTCCACCCTAAATTCTAACTGGTAAGAAAAAGCTCCTAATATGAAATGCTAAGAAATGACCAACTGTCCCCTAAGCCAGTATTTAGCTCAAAAAAAAAAAAAAAAAAAAAAAGCCATAAAAGCCATTTCCTCAGCTCTTTATGAATCACTTATTTCTATAAGATGCTGATGCCTTTCAAAGCATTTCCTAAAATGTGTTGAGCATTTAGATCTTGATCGAGTCTTTTCACCGGCTCAAATTTAGTGACAAGCACCAGGTGGGCCGGATCAGTTATTCCTGGCACTGTGTCTGCCTCCTCCTCAAACTCCCTCCTTCCCCAACTCTGCTTGCAGAAATCTCGGACTTTTTTTTTTTTTAAGATTTTATTTATTTATTCCAGCAAAAGGAAAGGAGGGTGGGAGAGAAGGAGGAACAGAGGGAGAGGGACAGGCAGACTCCGATGCTGAGCATGGAGCCCGACTGGGGGCTCGATCCCAGGACCCCGAGATCATGACCTGAGCCGAAACCTAAAGTCAGAGCCCCAAGGCCAAGCAGTACTCCACCTTTTACTAGACTTTTTGATGAGATCTCTCCTTTCTGCGTACTCAACGATATCTTACTTACATTTTTCCTTCAAGTACTTTATCATGTCCTGCCTTGCATTACACCTATTTATGGACTCACCTTTCCTCTTCTTCTAGCTTCCTTAAAACAAGAGTTAATTGTGTGCGTTTCTAAACTCTACCACAGAGCAGAGCTCAATAAATGCTGATATAAGTTCCTAATTTATTTTTCTGCTGATATATCTGCCTCTGGCCAGGTTCCTTTACCTGGATTAAAATGAACCCCCAACTCAAAAGCAAAATGCATCTCTCATTGGCTGGTTCAGATTCCTCCTTCTTCCTCTGCCTTATTCTCCACAAAAAATGGGCAGAGGGCCTACATGGATGTTTTTCCAAAGACCACCTACAAATGGTCAATAGGTACATGAAAAGATGCTCAATATCACCAATCATCAGGGAAATCCAAATCAAAACCACAATGACGTACCATTTCACACCTGTCAGAATGGCTACCGTCAAAAACACAATAAGCACTGGCAAGGATGTAGAGAAAAGATGCAGAGAATCCTTGTGCTCTGTCGGGGGAATGCAAATTGGCACAACCATTATGGAACACAGTATGGAGGTTCCTCAAAAAATAAAAAATACAAACTACCACGTGACCCAGCGATTCCAGTCTGTGTATGCATCTGAAGACCTCAGGAAGAATAATTTGAGAAGACACACAAGCCCCCATGTTCACTGCAGCATTACCCATAAAGCCAAGACAGAAGCCAACCCGTGTTGACAGATGAATGAATAAAGCAAATGTGGTCTCTATATACAATGGAAAACTATTCAGCCGTAAAAAGGAGGGAAATCCTGCCATTAGCCACAAAGGGATGGAACTGTAGGACATCACACTAAGTGAAATACGACAGAAAAATATGGTGATATCCCTTATATGTGCAATCTAAAAAAGCCGAACTCAACAGACGGAAGGATGGCATGGTGGCTGCCAGGGGCTGAGGGATGAAGGAAATAGGGAAACTGGCTCAAGAGGTACAAAGTGCTAGTTACAAGATGAGTAAGTTCTGGGAGCTAAAGTACATGAGGGTGACTACACTGTATTATACACTTGAAAGGTGCTAGGAGAATCGACCGTAAATGTTCTCACCATGTCGACACAAAGGGCAATTATGTGAGGTGATGGAGGTCTTAACTAATGCTACGGTGTTTTCTCTCTCATTTATAGAAAACTCACACATTTGCAATTTCAGATAACTTACCTTTATCTTGACTTGATTTTCAATATTCACACTCAGGTTATTCAGTGCATTTAAAGCTTTCTCTTTAATACTGTGGTTGGGATCGTTGATTTTGTTTCCAATGACTGGAATACCACCGAATTCACGAATAATGACCTAAGAGGGGGAAAAAAACAGCACCCATGGCTTCAACATGCACTCCCTTCATCAAATGTTTTGCACCCACAAATACAGATAAAAATTAATGACTCTTTGGAAATAATGACTCTTTTGAAAATAAGGATCTTTGGAAATACCTTTCCTATGCATAATCTGTAATTCTTATTTTTAAAAAATTACTTTCTATAATTTTAAAGGTAAAGAAAATAGACTGAAAATAAATTAAGATACAAAATTACTTAAAACCTATCGCTTAGAGATCTACAATAAAGATTTGTAGAGCTACTGAAATAATCTCAAAGCAATATTTTACTTTGAAATAAGTCATATGATTTTTCTATTACAGACAAGTTTGGAAAGGTGTTATGACTCAGGATACTAAAGTAACATTTGGCTAAAATGGATTATTTGGAATACAAATCCCTCAAGATGTTACCAAACATTCCATTACGAGGAGGGAGGTTCCAAGGTTCAGTAAGTTTGAGAAACTCTGGGTTTAAGTGTAGACGCTTCTTTATTGTGAAGCACTCATGTCACGAGAACTGGGGCTCTCCAAGAGGGGAGCACTGAACGGAGTCCTTCCGTGAACTATACACAAAAGAGGGTCCACTTTCAGCGGGGGAGGACGGTGTAGGGGGAAGCGCGTATCAACATCTTGAAGAATTAGAGTTCTACACAATCTGAGAAATGATGCCCAAATCTTCAAAGAAAGAATGACGTGGGGATTTCTCGCAATCAGTTGCAACACGAGGCTACTCTGTGCCTTTGGCCCTAATACTGAATAGATACATTAACTGCTTCAATTCTTACAAGAAAAGTAAGTTGAAAATTACTCCTGTCAGGACGAAACACGCCCTTCTACAAGAAAAAGCAAGAGTAGCCTGGTGTCATCCCCTTCTTACCAACAGCCCCGAACCCCAGTCTGCCATCAGGAGCGGGCTCAGCACTGGGACAAAAAGAAACGCCCTGTGCGATCCCAGCTTCTTCCTAAGGATCTGTGATGGCCAGAAGACAGGTTTGTGGTTGTTTTCTTTAAACTACCCTGTTAAGGCAGATCGAGGCACTGTAATTTATGATGGAGGGCACAGACGCCCATTACCCAGGAAAGCACCCGTTGAGCCGGCAGCTACGGGACCACGCTCACCGCAGCTCATTTCAGAGGGAGCGACAACTACGGCATCAGAAACAGCTCCAATACCGGCATGCTAATAAATTAGTCACCATCTGTACACTTCCTCTCTCCCATTTAGTCCCTCATGGGCCTGCTGGTTGAATGTGCTCCCATCCACCCCTCCTGTTCGGCTGGGGGATGGTCCCGTGGGGCCCGGGGCGCCAGAGGACGGCCCCTGAGCCCAAGGGCCGGCACCTGATCCTGGCTGAGCGACTGCACCGCTCCCATAGAGCGTGAGCCACAGGGATGAAGGCTCTGAGGCCAGGGGCTTTCTTTCCATCCCAGTGATGAAAAGCTCTTTGTGGCCAGAGAGATTAAAGAAAAAAAAAAAAGAGCCCAATACACAAAAAGGAGCAGGGCTAAGCAGGGCCAAAAGATGGAGGGAAAGAGAGAGCGCTCTGATCACACTCTGTAACCTCAGACTGTTTTCACCTGTGCCTGAAGCCAGGACTATTCTGTGTTGCCCAAGTTAAATGAGGTCAGTATTTTCCCTTTTTGGTTTAAAATAATTTAAGTTGGGTTTTGTCACTTGCAATGGAAAGAATATAAGTAATCAACAAATATCCTCTAAATCTCCCTACCTCAAGAGCTTTACGGTGAACCTTGCCATGCTGGCAAAAATATGACTGAAATAGAGTATAAATTCAACATAATTTTGTTTTCATGACAAAGTCAATGAAAGACATTAGCTAATACGGTGACTAACATAACAATTTAAAAAAAAGGCATTAGCTAAAAATCATTACAACATTTTTTAAACTTTTTTCCCATGGGGGTAGTGGGGAGAAGAAAACATTCAAATGAAGCGCTTCAGACTGGGTTACGTCTGTACTGATAGAAGCAGTTTATACTGGTCAGTGGTTGTCAATGATCCAGGAGCCCCCCACCCAAGACCTACATATAACAGAAAGCATGTGCTTCAATGTTAGATGCTTTCACTGTTCTCCTGCAACACTGCTGAATTTTAAATAATTAAAAAGGCCACGCAGTGCTAAGTGGAGATCACACTTATCAAAAACGTGATGCCTGTGGCCAACTTCCTCGGGGTCTAGAATCTCACGAATACGAACGTCCCTATTCAGCTGTGGTTTTCAGAAATAAACAAACATCACGTGGTAGGTACACATCCCCACGCTCTACAGATGAGGCGAGAGAGGCTCTGGGGTTAAACGCCTTCTCAGGGTCACACTTAACCGGGAGGTAAGGGTGGGAGGTAAGGGTGGGAGGCGCCCCCACGGAGACGGGGTACTTACCTGGTTAGCGGAAAAGGCTGCATTGTTACCCAGAGTGACCAAGGCTCTTTCAATAATTACAGGATCATCGGTTGACTCAAGCAGGTAGAGGAGTTTCCGGAGCTGCTCAACGTTTAGGACATCATCATAGGAACCATTGGTTAAGTCTTCTGCAAAAGAACAAAATGATTTAACATTCATTTAAAATCAATGAGATTAAATTTTTTTTTTTTTTTGAAAGAGCACACAGGGGTACCTGGGTGGCTTAGTTGTTAAGCGCCTGCTTTCGGCTCGCGTCATGATCCCAGGGTCCCGAGAGTGAGCCCCGGGCCCGTGTCAGGCTCTCTGCTTCTCCCTCTCCCCCCATGTGCTCTCTCTTGCTCTCAAATAAATAAATCTTAAAAATATATATATATTTAAATGCCATTATAAAGTCATCATGTGTTTTTACTTTTAATCTATTAATGCTATAAGTTACATTAATATATTTCCCAATATGAATCTTCCTTGCACGTCCAATTGGCCTTGGTATGTTACTACTTTAATACCCTGGTGGATTTGATTTGTTAATATTTTGAGAATTGAGACTCATATCTCATTCATAATTGAGAAATGTATAGTTTTTTCACACTATGGTTATCAGGTTTTGTTATCAGGTTGTTAAATGAAACAGTTTGGGAATATTTTCATCTTTTTCAATAATCTCAGTCTTAGCCATAGGAATTACAAATTTCTTAATGTTGAAGACAAAAAAAACCCACACACACACAAAAAGATCATCCAGTTCTGGTTCAAGATGGTGACACAGAAGGATTCGGAACTGATTTCCTCACACAGACATGCTGAATCTCTCGCTACACAGAGGAGAATTCTCTTGAAGAAATCCAATAATGAGAAAAACTGAGAAAAAAACCCACACTAAAACTGACAGTAGAGGATGAAACACAATCTTGCCATAACCACCGGCCGCGGTGAGGCAACACATGGCCAGGCAGGAACGCCCAACTCCCAGCGTCTTCCCGAAGGGCAAAGGCTCTGGACCCCACATCCTGCCTTCCATCTTTTAAGACTTCTAGCTGAGACACAGGCTTCCAAACCAGCGAGACTTGCACGCACTATACCCACCAGGCTACCGTGAATTAAGACCGTTTATAAAGGGCTTGCGCATACCAACCATGGCTTAATGCCCTGGGACCAGTAGAGGCAGTAGATGGACACCAGTCTTCCCATCAAAGAGGACTATTTGCTTATTTTCATAACTGCAAGGAAGTCTGAGGGACAGGCTTCTATTTAACGAACACTGAGGGGCTGAGAGCAATATTCTCCAGAGATGGGGAGGCTGGATGGTCCCATCTTTGCGCTCTCCCCACGCCTCGCTCCAGGTTGCCGATACCTCCCAGAAAGGGGCTGGTCCCCAAGTCTGGCATCCTTGTTTTCATGGCTGCTGCCCAAGAGATGCCCCTCGACTGCCTGGATTTAGTGGCCAGCAGGGCCCACAGGTTCCGTGGGAGGGTAGCAAACAAAAAGATAGTTCAAAACTGGCTATCACCCCAGGGCTCAGTACAGAAGGATCAAACACCCATCTCTGTCTTCCACTGACAGGTGCATTTCCACACTTTCAAAGCTGCTACCTGAAGGTCTGGCTTCTCATCAGCCTGTATCCAAGCACCAAATGAGGTCCTCTCCTTTGGGACAATGACAAGGCTTGGCACACTCTCAACTACACGAGCTAGTAAAGACAGGCTGCCTGGACAATCACAAAGTTTGGAGAGACCAGCAAGAGCTGGGCACAGTTGAATAGTAACGTTCATTTCCTACATGAGACCACTCCTTTAAGACTGGGACAGAAAATAAAAGAAAGGGCCAAGCAGAAGTCACAGAGCTGAAGAATATAACTGAACTGAAAACAAGAACAACAAAACAAAGTACTAGTGGGATTCAACAACAGACTAGATGAAGGAGAAGAATGGATCAGTGAACTCGAAGATAGGGCGGGAGAACTCATCAGATCAGAGACAGGGGGGGTGGGGGAGTCAAGATAGCTTAGGGAACTATCTCTCTCTCTCTCTCTCTCTCTCTAATAAGTTTTTTAAAAAAGATTTCATTTACTTATCTGATGTAGAGAGAGGGAGCAAACAAGCATGTGTGCATGAGAGGGAACAGCAGAGGGAGTGGGAGAAGCAGGCTCTAGCTGATGCAGAACTTGATTCCAAGATCCTGGGATCATGACCGGAGCCAAAGGGAGATGCTTAACTGGCCGAGCCACCCAGACACCCTAAATAAATAAAATCTTTTTAAAAAATCAAAGGTTAAAGGCTAGGAGAAAAAAATCTTAAAAGCAGCAAGAGAAAAATAACTTATTACATATGATAGACTATAAGCAGATTTCTTAGCTGAAACTTTGCAGACCAGAAGGGAGTGTCACCGTATAGTCAAAGTGCTGAAAGAAAAAAACTGTTAACCAAGAAAACCTAACTGGCAAAGTTGTCCTTCATAAATAAAGGAGAGAAAAAGAATTTTCGAGACAAGCAAGAGCTGAAGGAGTTCAGCACCTCTGGCCCGGTCTTATAAGAAATGTTAAAGGAATTTCCGGAAGCTAATTAGTAGCAGGAAAATATATACAAGTATAAATCTTGCTAGTAAAGATACACAGTCATATTCCGAATAATGTAATGGTGGTGGGCAAATCCTTATCTTATAAATCCAGTATGAAAGCTAAAAGACATAGCAAAAATAACTATCTGTACAGTAATTTGTTAAGGATACAGAAGACAAAAAGATCTAAATTGTGATATCAGAAACGTCAAATGTGTGTATGTGGGGGAGTAAGAAGGTACAGTTTGAGCACGCACTCCAACGTTAGTTATTATCGACTTAAAACAGACGGTTATATTTTAGATAAGCCCCGTGATAACCACAAAGCAAAAACGTACAGTAAAGAAACATTAAAGGTAAAGGAACCTACCGCTACAGAAAATCATCAGTCACCAAGAGGACAAGAAAAGAAAGGCACAAAGGAATTACAAAACAGCCAGAAAACCACTAACAAAATGGGAGTAAGTCCACACCTCCTGAAAGTTATCTTAAATGTAAATGGACTGAAGTCTCCAATCAGAAAGCCTAGAGTGGTCGAATGGATAAAAACAAAAACAAACAAACAAACAAGACCCAATTCACATTCTGACTCTGGTCACCCATTATAACATAAGGTGACTTTTTCCACAGAACCAGCTGGTTCTACAGTTCGGCTCAACTCTGACCCCACCGACGGGCATCAGAGCCCCAGCTTAGGGGCTCAGACCTCAAAGACTGCCTTCCCACCCCAATTTCGGCCGCCAGCGGCAAGCCTGGGCTATACTGGTGCTTCTGATCACCTGGGTGGGGATCAGAGATTTCACCAACCCTCGCCTTGGGTCCAATTAATTTTCTAGCACAGCTCACAGAACTCACAGAAAATTTTACTTATTAAGTTTACTGCCCTCTAATCGCATGTTTGCATCCCCTGGTAACAAGAGCCCATCCTAACAGGGCTTTCCAAAAGTTACCATTAACATAACAAAAGATACCTTTATAGCTCACAGCACTTAGAAAATCATTCTCAGGGTTTTAGGAGCTTTGTGCCAGAAATGGGACACAGAATAAATATGTATTTCTTATTCAAAATCACAATATCACACTAACCATATGCTTCCTAGAAACTCACTTCAGCTTCCTGGATACACACATTGAAAGTGAAGGGAGGGAAAAAAATATTCCATACAAATGGAGACTATAAAAAAGCTGGGGTTGGGGCGCCTGGGTGGCTCAGTTGGTTGGGCGACTGTCTTCGGCTGAGGTCATGATCCCGGAGACCCGGGATCGAGCCCCACATCAGGCTCCCTTCTCGACGACAGGAAGCCTGCTTCTCCCTCTCTCATTCCCCCTGCTTGTGTTCCCTCTCTGGCTGTGTTTCTCTCTGTCAAATAAATAAAATCTTTTTTTTTTTTTTTTTTTTTAAAGCTGGGGTAGCTACACTTGTATCAGACAAAGGACTTTAAAACAAGGACTGTAATAAGAGACAAAGAAGATAATTATATAATGATAGAAGGATCAATCCAGTAAGAGCATATAACATTTGTAAATATATATGCACCCAACACAGAAGCACTTTATAAAGCAAAAATGATCAGACCCAAAGGGAGAAATAGACTGCGATACAATAGTAGGAAACTTCAATATTCTAATTTATCAATGTACAGTTCACCAGACAGAAAATTTATAAGGAAACACTGGACATGTCAGACCAGATGAACTTAACAGACATCTACAGAACATTCTATTCAAAAGCAAAATAGACGTTCTTCTTAAGCACACTCATGGAACACAGTCCAGGATAAATCATATGGTAGGTAACAAAATAAGACTTCATAAATTTAAGAAGACTGAAATAAAATACATATTTTTCAACTCTAAGGTAGTGAACTAGAAATAAACTACAAGAAGACAAATGGAAAATTCACAAATTTATGGAGATTAAACATGGTACGGAACAACTAGTGAGTCAAAGAAGAAATCAAGAGAAATAAAAAAATATTGAGACAAATAAAGACAGAAATACAACATACGAAAACTTATGGAATGAAGCAGAAACAGTTCTAAGAAGGAAGTACACAGTGTTAAATGCTTATATTAAGAAATTTGAAAGATTTCAAATAAACAACCTAACTTTATACCTCAAGGACCCATAAAAAGAACAAAGCTCAAAGTTAGAAGGAAGGAAATAACAAAGAGCAGAGCAAAAATAAATGAGAGTAGGACAACAGAAAGATCAATGAAACTAAGAACTGGTTTACTGAAAAGATGAACAAAATAGGCAAACCATTAGCTAGTCAAGAAGAGAGAGGACTCCATGAAATGAGAAATGAGAAAGAACTCAATACAAACGATACCACAAAAATGCAAAGGATCATAAGAGGGCATCAAGAACAATTATGTGCTAACAAACTGGACAATCTAGAAGAAATGGAAAAATTCCTGGACATATACAATCTACAAAGACTGAATTAAAGAAATGAAAAATCTTATCAGACCAGTTACGAATAAGGAGCTTCAACCAGTAATCAGCAATCTTCCAACAAACAGAAGTCCAAGAGCACAGGGTTTCACTAATGAACTCTACCAAATTCTCCAAAGAAGAACACCAGTCCTCAAACTCCTCCTAAAAGCAGCAGAAGAAAGAACACTTCTAGACCCATTTTACAAAGCCAGTATTTCCCTGATACCAAAATCGGACAAAGACACCACAAGAAAGAAAATTACAAGCCGAAATCCATGATGAATACAGATGTAAGAAGCCTCAACAAAATATCAGCAGCGAACAATACATTAAAAGATCATACACTGTGACCAAGTGGAATGTATCCCGGGGATGCAAAGATGGCTGAAGAGCTGCAATTCAACCCACATGATACTCCACAGTAACAAAATGAAGCATAAAAATCATACCGTCTCAACAGATGCAGAAAAAGCATTTGACGGTATCCAACATCCATTCATGATAAAAACTCTCAACACTAAGAGGGCAGAGGGAATGTACCTCAACATAACGAAGGCCACAGAGGGCAAACCCGCAGCTGACATGATACTCGGTGGAGAAAGACTGAGTGAGGGCTTTTCCTCTAACATGAAGAACAAGACAAGGATGTCCACTCTCGCCACTTTTATTCAACACAGTACTGGAAGTCTTGGCTAGGGCAATTTGGCAAGAAAGAGAGATAAAAGCCATCCAAATCAGAAAGGAAAAAGTAAAACTATTTGCAAAAAGTAAAACTATTTGCAAACTATTTCTCTATTACATAGAGAAATCCTTCACGACTCCATCGAAAAGCTGCGAACACACAGGTTCAGGAAAATTGCAGGATACAGAATCAATATAAGAAAACCATTTGCATTTCTATGCATTAATAACAAACTATCAGAAGGAGAGATTAAGAAAATAACTCCAGGGGCGCCTGGGTGGCTCAGTTGGTTAAGCGACTGCCTTCGGCTCAGGTCATGATCCCGGAGACCCGGGATCGAGCCCCACATCGGGCTCCCTGCTCGGCGGGAAGCCTGCTTCTCCCTCTCTCACTCCCCCTGCTTGTGTTCCCTCTCTCGCTGTGTTTCTCTCTGTCAAATAAATAAAAAAATATTAAAAAAAAAAAAAAAAAGAAAATAACTCCATCTACAATTACATCAAAGGGAACAAAATACCTAGGAATTAATTTAACCAAGGAGGTATACAGACCTGTCCACTGAAAACTGTAAGCCACTGATGAAAGAAATTGAAGAAGATACAAATAAAATAGGAAGATATTCATATTCATGGATTGGAAGAATTAGTATTATTAAAATGTCCCCACTACCCAAAGCCATTTACAGATCCAAAATCCCTACCAATCCCTACCAAAATCCCAATGGCATTTTCACAGAAATAGAACAAACAACCCTAAAATTTGTAGAGAATAAAAAGACTCCAAAAGAGCAAGCCATCTCAAGAACAAAGCTGGAGGCACTGTACCCTGATCTTAAAACACATTACAAAGCTACAGTAATCAAAACGGTATGGCATTGGCATAAACCAACACATAGGTCAATGGAACAGAACAGCCCAGAAATAAACCTGTGCATCTACAGTCAATTAATTTATGACAAAGCAGCCAAAGGGATACAAAGGGGAAAAGTCTCTTCAGTAAATGGTGCTGTGAAAACTGGGAAGCCACGTGTAAGAAGATGAAACTGGACCACTATCTTACAGCAGACATAAAAAATCAACTTACAAAGTCTTGAACAGGTGCGCCTGGGTGGCTCAGTTGGACCCGGGATCCAGCCCCGCATCGGGCTCCCTGCTCGATGGGAAGCATGCTTCTCCCTCTCTCACTCCCCCTGCTTGTGTTCCCTCTCTAGTTCTGTTTCTCTCTGTCAAATAAATAAAATCTTAAAAAAAAAAATCAAAAAAAGATTTAAAAAAAAAAAAACTCCAAAAGATAAGTGATAACAGGTGGTGGTGAGGATATAGAGAAAAGGGAGTCCTGGTGCACTGTCGGTGACAATGTAAATTGGTGCAGCCATTATGGAACACAGTTTGGAGGTTCCTCGAAATTAAAAATGCAACTACCACGTGATCTAGCGATTCCAATTCTGGGTACTTATTTGAAGAAAAAGAAATCATGGTCTTGAAAAGATATATGCATCCCCATGTTCACTGCAGCATTATTTGTCACAGCAAGACACAGAAACAACCTCATGGTCCACTAATAGATGGATAAAGAAAACATGGTCTATATATAGGAATAGGGAAAGAGTGGAATATTACTCAGCCATAAAAAGGAGATCTTGCCATTTGCAACAATCTGGGTGAACTCTGAGTGCATTATTCTAAGTGAAACAAGTCAGACAGGAAAGAAAAACAAATACTATATAGTCTCACTTATATGTTGACTCAAAAAAAAAAACAAAAGAAAAAGGAAAAAAGTCAAATTCATAAGTATGAACAGATTGGAGTTGCCAAAGGCCAGCAAAGGAGGGAGTGTAAAATGGATGAAACTGATCAGAAATACAAACTAAAAGATAAATAAATCTGAGGGAAGTAATGTACAACATGATGAGTACAGTTAGCAAGCAATACTGGATTGTGTACTTGAAAGTTGCTGAGAGTAAATTTTCAAAGTTCTCATCACGACAACAAAAAGTCTGTAACTATGAAGTGAGCGATGGCAACTAAATTTATTGTGATCATTCTGCAGTATGTACAAATACCTGAATCAAATATATCAAACTGAACCAAATATATACATTATATATATTTGATATCAAATATACACATACACATATATTGTATACCTATCACGGATACAATGTTATATGTCAGTTTTATCTCAATTAGAACAAAAACGATCATGTTCTGAAATCTAAGGATGCTGCTGAAAAAAAAATGGCTACTTGTCTTCTTCAAAGGTGAAGGGGTGTGGCTTCAGGAAAAAGGACCAGGAGTAACTTATTTTTTGAGCTGCCTGACCTAAGGTAAGGGTGACTGGAAACCGAGTTTAAAGTTTAAAAGTAAGACTTTGTCAGTGTTCACAAGGTTGAGTCAGTGTAAGTGAGAAGGTATCTGAATTCAGAAATCTCTTTCGGACAAAGACAACAAATTAGGCAAAAATCGCTTTTTCCTTTGTGCCAAAAGGGAAACAGACCTTCTCCCTACTGTTTTCTGAGTATCTGAGTAAGCTTGTACAGTTGACCCTCGAACAATGCAGAGGTTAGAGGTGCCAAAATTCAAGTATAACTTTGGATTCCCCCAAACTTAACTACTAACAGCCTGCCATTAATTGGAAGCCTTACTGAAAACAGTCAGTTAACATATATTTTGTATGTTAAATGTCTTATATACTGTATTATTACAATAAAATAAGCTAGAGAAAAAGGTTAAGAAAATCATAAGGAAAATACATTTACAGAACTATGCATATACTGAAAAACAAACTCTAGGGAAGTAAGCCTGTGCAGTTCCCAAGACCCTGTTTAAGAGCCAGCTGTAACTGTAAATCCTTTTTCTCTCTTTCATAGGGTATCTTTTTAAAAGCTAAGTAACACTCTTGCCAGTTTACAACAACTCTTAGGGGCTGTGGGGTCACCTGTTTGAAATGTAAACATCAAGAAAGATGGAGCCCAGATCTCTGAATTTAGCCTTGGCACCTGGCTCTATGTTGTAACCACCTGTTCATCATAAAGATGCTGCGAAGTCTCATTTTTTCCTTTGGATAAAGGCAATTAGCTAACACAAATTCCCACCTCAATTACCAGTGAATTTAGGATGAATTATGTGTACATGGTGCTCTCAAGCCTTTTCTTAAGGACAAGTTACTGTTTTTCTTCAGAACACGCAGTTAGTATGAAATACATTTTATGGGCCTACGTACATAAAGGCGTGAGAATTCTTTCAATCCCTTTAGGTGATTGCCTGGGATGGGCAAAGCAATCTAGTTTAATGCTTACACAACAATAAAACTTTAATTCTTGTCTGTATTTGTAGAGAGGAGTTCCTTGGTTGGCAGGAGATTTCATTTGTAATAATTATTATTTTTTAAAGGTTTTATTTGTTTGACAGAAAGAAACACAGCCAGAGAGGGAACACAAGCAGGGGGAGTGAGAGAGGGAGAAGCAGGCTTCCTGCCAGGCAGGGAGCCCGATGTGGGACTCGATCCCCGGTCTCCAGGGATCGTGACCTGAGCCGAAGGCAGTCGCTTAACCAACCTAGCCACTCAGGCGCCCCTCATTTGTAATTATTTCTGTTAACAGCGTCCATGACCTGAAAGTTCCCTCCCGAACACCCAGCAAATCCTCAGAATCCCGAAGGCACCAGTCGGGACTTTGGGACGGCACGCTAACCCTACACTTCCAGGACGGTAGCCTCCTTCCCCAAGCAGACAACTGTTTCAAATTGATGACCGACAAAGGTGTCTTATCTCCACGACCTCTCTGCAACTTTGTACACGAACCGCAGGGATTTCAAGGTACCTCTCCCCTGAGGCTGGGCCGAGAGGCGGCAGAACGACCCCTCCAGCTTTCCCTCTCCCAAGGCAACGGCAGGCACAATTTCCTGTACCGCTCCAGGCCGAGCAACACCCAGGCCACGCTAGGGGTAACACAAAGGCGGGGAGCAAGCTTTAACATGAGGGTCAGTCCACAGGCTTTTGAGAAAACAACCAATTCTCCACTGTGACGCCGCACTCAGGAAGGAAAATGTGCGCAACTTTTCGTCGGGGTTTTCTGTACCTTATAAGTGGAGGCGGGGGCGGCTCAGAACCCTACACCCACCCCTACACCCACGCAATCAAGTGGACGATCCGCACCTGGCTTCTCCACCCGGCAGTACTCACCAGCCTCCCTCCCTCCCCCGGTTCGGCTTCTTTGGCCGCGAGCACGGGAGAGCCACGAGCGCCTGCTGTCTTCACCCTTCACCGCAGGGTTAACAGCCAGCCCCGGTCCGCCGTCCCCCGCCACCTGCCGGGCACCCCGTGGCCTCACCTGCGGAGCGCGAGGCGCGCAGCCCAAGCCCGCGGCCGCCTTGCCACTGGCCCCGCGTCAGCTTGTAAATGCAGTAGCAGGCGCCGGCCCCGAGCACCAGGCCCGCCGCCACCCAGCCCACGTCCCGGGCGCCGCCCATGCTGCCGCCGGACCTGGGGCGCTGCGGTGGGCCCGGCGCGGGAGGTCCCGGAGCAGGCGGATCCCGCCGCCACCCGAGCGCGAGTCCGCGGAGGAGAAAAAAAATGGGATCCGAGCTCCGCCTCCCGGAACGGTCCTGCCAGACTAGTAAAACCGCCCACCGCGGTCCCGGAGCCGCCGGGCAGCTGGGCCGGGGCGGGGGCAGGACGACGTCCAGAGCCTCAGGGACTGCGGGTTCCGAAGGGACACCCCGGATGCCGCCGCCGCCGCCGCCGCCCGAAGGCGGAATCCCCTTATTGCGGCCGCGGCGGGGCCCGCCTTCCTCCCGCCTCCCTCCCGAGCCCCGCCCCCGCCGCCTAGCGCGAGCGGACTTCCGGCGCCGCGTCCGCCCCGCCCCGCGGTTGTCAGGGCAACGCCGGGACGCGCTAGCCCCTAGACTGCGCGCGGCGCCTGCCTGGAGGGGCGTGGCGGGCGGGCGGGGAGTTTCCGTGGAGCCTTGGTCATGGCCTCGCTGCGCACGGCCAACCCCCGGCTGAGGAACTACTTCGAGGAGAACTACATTCCTCAGGTCTGCGAGGTACTGGAGCCACGTGGCGGCGGAGTTAGAAGGGAGAGGACCCCGGAGATTTCTCAGAGAGACTAGGGTTTGGCCAGAGAGGGAGTGGAGGGTATGAGGAGCGGATTGGGAGAGGGTGAAGTCAGCCTTGAACAGACTGGCCATCCGGGCTGAAGGTCAGACAGGTCAGACAGGAGAAGACACAGGGGGTGGTGGCGGCCGAAAGGATGGGCAAGGTGACATGTCCCGCGGAGAAAGAGCGCAGGGCCTCGGGGACGGAAACGGCAAACTCCAAACTTTAAGGTCCGCGCAAGAGCGGCCTGAGACAGGGGAGGACAGCGGGAGAAGTGTTCTAGAGACAGAGGAGCAAAATCAGAAGAGTGTGGCTTTAGGAAGGGAGTGGGCAGTAGTGTCAGGTAAGAGGAGGTATGGTGGATATGACACACGGTGAGCCTGTTTGATGAAGGCAGAAGATAGATTCCAGGTAAGCTGAGCAGAGTGGACGCTGAGACCTCTAAACGGAAGGTAGCAGCCCTTTCTGAAGGAAGGACGGACTCCACGACCGGGATTGCCCTAACCTGAGGAGACTGTTCCCTGCCCCGTCATTAGAGGAAGGACAAGAGAGGGGTGGGTAGTTTTTTCTCTGCAAATATTTGCTGGGATATTTGCTAAGAATGTATACGTTTGGAGGCTGCAGAAGGGGTTTTGAGCAGAGATAATGTATGTGGAGATTAAGGGGGAGAGAGGTCTAGGGAAGGGACGAGGAGAGCCAGGCAGCGCTGAGAGCCCAGCTTGGGATAATAAGTCTCTTGTGCAGTTGGGAGGGCAATTTGGTACAGCCTTTTTGAATGGTAATTTAGAAGTATTTACTAAAATGTTAAATACATACACCGTTTGACTAAACATTTCACTTCTAGGGATCCACTTTAGACATAGATTTTCACTGTATCCAGAAAGCTGTATAAGGATATTCGTTTTCATGAAAATAGTAAATACCTTATATGTGAATAAGGGAATGGGATAATGTACTAAGTATATATGTACTTTTAAAAAAGGATTTTATTTAT
>PITA01015607.1:39103-49662 GCA_004023965.1 Spilogale gracilis | reverse complement strand
TAGTAGCAATAAAAAAAAATTCACATGAGTAAAACTACAAATAAAGAAAGCATAATTGCTCATTTGTGATTTGTTGCTTGCCTAGGAACCAGTTCACCTTCATCTTAGCTTAGATTTCACTTCTTCTGGGACGCCATCTTCTACTCACCCCCAACTCCCCAAACATCAGTTGAGAATCCTTTCTATGCATTTCCTTAGTGCTCTGACCACCTGGTAGTAGGCTATGAATAAACTATACTGCATGAATAATAGTATGATCTTTACATTGGCAACTATGTATCCTCATTTGAAAAATGGGCATCTATAATCCTTACAGGTTAATAGTTTGAATGCAGTGAAGTATCCTCATTTGAAAAATGGGCATCTATAATCCTTACAGGTTAATAGTTTGAATGCAGTGAAGTAGGTTTGTGAAAATTCTATGTGAATTTTAATCAACTCCTGAATATAAGTTATGCTAGCAAATAGAGGTGAGGAATGAAATAAGTTTCATTACTTTTAAGGCAGTGGTTCTTGAAGAATTGACCCCTTTATCATTATGTAATACTCCTCTTTATTTCTTGTAACATTTCTCTGAAGTTGGTTCTTCTGAAATTAACATAGCTACTTTGATTACTGTTAACATGGTATGTCTTTCTCCATCCATTTACTTTTAATCTGTCTTTGTATTTAAATATTTAAAGAGGTTTTATTTGCGGGGGGGGGGGAGTTGTCTGTTTGTTTATTTTGTAGAAAAAATACACCTGGGTCATGTTTTTTTTGTCCACTATGACAATCTCTTATCTTTTTGTATATATGTATGTATTTTTGAGAGAGAGAGAGCAAGCATGAACAGGGAGAGGGGTAGAAGGGGAGGACAAGTGAACTCCATGCTGAACGTGGGCCCAACACAGGGGCCCAACACAGGGAATGTGGGCCCAACACAGGGCTTGTTGTGGGCCTGTATCCCCTGACCCTGAGATCATGACTTGAGCCAAAATCAAGAGTCAGAAGGTTAACCAATCGAGACACCCAGGTACCCTGATAATCTTTTATCTTTTAATTGGTGCACTTAGATTACTGACATTCAAAGTAACTATTGATATAGTTGGATTAATATCTACCATGTTCATTGCTGTTTCCTGTTTTTTGGCCATATTCTTTGTTCTTATTTTTGTCTTCTACTCTTTCTCCTATTCTTTCCTGCTTTTGGGGATTTTAACTGAACATTTTGTATGATTCTGTTTTCTTTCATTTCTTAGCATATCAGTTATACTTTTTAAACTTTTTTTAGTGGTTGTCTTAAGAATTTGCAATATATATATATTTTTTTCACATATCCTTTTTTTTAATTGTTACTTAAATTTTTTTTTCCAGTGTTCCAAGATTCATTCCCCATTCCCCACACCCAGTGCTCCACGCAATAGGTGCCCTCAGTACCCACCACCAGGCTCTCCCATCCTCCACCCCCCTCCCTCCAAGACCCTCAGTTTGTTTCTCTGTCCAAAGTCTCTGTTGTTTCATTTCTCTCCCTGGATTAACAATTTGCAATATATATTTAAGATTAAGTCCACTTTCAAATAATGCTATACCACTTCATGACTTCATAGGTAGTGTGACTACCTCCCTCCCATTCTTTGTGTCATTGCTGTCATCGTTCCACTCATATATAAGCATACGTAAATATATGCATAATGTATATGTATGCATAAATATGCATAATCAAATGCATTACTATTATTATTTTGAACTGTTACTTTTTAGATAGTTAAGAATAAAGATAGTATAAGTTTTTATTTTACCTTCACCTATTCCTTCCTTGATAACTCTTCCTTACTTTATAAAGATCAAAGTTCCTGACCTGTATAATTTTCCTTCTCTCTGAAGTACTATTTGAGAACACTTTTTACAAAGCAGGTCTACTGGCAACAAATTTTCTCAATTTTTTGTTAATCTAAAAAAAAGTAATTTTCTTTCAGTCATCAAGGATATTTCACAAAGCACAGAATTTTAGGTTGGTGGGATTTTTCTCCCAACACTTTAATTATTGCATTCCACTGTCTTTTTGCTTGCATGGTTTCTAAACAGTCAGATGTAATTTTTATTTTTTTTTCTCTGCAGGTAAGGTGGTATTTTTCCTCTGGCTTGTTTCAGGATTTTTTCTTTATCTTTGATTTTCTTTCTGTCTTTAAAATGTTATGCATAAGTCTGAGGGGTTTTTGGCATCAATCCTGCATGGTGTCCTCTGAGCTTTCTGATATGTGGTTTGGTGTCTGACATTAATTTGGGGACATTTTCAGTCATTGTTTCAAATATTTCTTCTGTTCTTTCTTTCTTCTCCTTCTGGTATTCCCGTTACATGTATGTGATATCTTTTATAGTTGTCCCAAAGTCCTTGGATATTCTGTGTTGTTTTTCAGTCTTGTTCTCTTTCTTTTCAGTTTTCAGGGATTGTATTTCTATATCTCCTGGTTTAGAGTGTCTGTCCTAAGCTATGGCAGTCTACTCATAAGCCTATTAAAAGCATTCTTCATTTCTGTCATAGTGTTTTGTTTTCTGTCTAGCATTTCTTTTTGTTTCTTTCTTAAGAGTTCCATCTCTCTTTTATTGTCCTTCTTGCATGCTGTCTACTTTATCTATTAGATCTCTGAGCATAGTAATCATACTTGTTTTAAATTCCTGGTCTGATAATTCCAACATCACTTCCATGTTTGGTTCTGATGCTTGCTCCATCTCTTCCCATGATGTTTTTTGCCTTTGGGTGCTTTGTAATTTTTTTTAAAAAAGATTCTTGGATATGATGTACTAGGTAAAAGGGACTATTGTAAATTGGCTTTCGGTAATGTGGTGGTGAGCTGTCAGGGAGGCAAAGTGTTCTATGCCCTATGATTAAGTCCCAGTCCTACTGCACATCTGCTTCTGGACTGTGAATTTCACAAATGTTTCTTAGTTTTGTTCTCCCCACTTAGATGGGACAGGATGGCTAAATGGCCTGTAGCTGGGTATTTCTCTTCCCCACATCAGTTAGGCTCTGATAATGCCCCAGTAAAAAGTAAAAATACTTTTTTTTAGATTAACAAAAAATTGAGAAAATTTGTTGCCAGTAGACCTGCTTTGTAAAAAGTGTTCTCAAATAGTACTTCAGAGAGAAGGAAATTATACAGGTCAGGAACTTTGATCTGTATAAAGTAAGGAAGAGTTATCAAGGAAGGTTAGCTCTGGTTAAATAGTTTCCCCTAAGTGCATGCCTTGTTAAGAAAAACAGAATGCTCTGGTGTATTTTAAAATGGTCCCTTTTCCCCTTTTCTCTGCTGGAAGCCCAGGAGATTTTTCTGATACATACTGTGGGAATCCTGTCAAGCTCCTGGAGGTAAATCTTACCATACTATGGAGTTTCCTGGAGTTTTTCACTCTCAGACTTGTCCACACTGAGCTTCCAGCAATTCATCAACTACAGTTCAGGTTTCCTACCTCAGTACTGGTGCAGGCAGTTTCCACCAATGAGACTCTGCTCTAGTAAGGCGTGATTCCCTGTAATTGCCTGGCTGTCTCTCCAGTCATGCAGCAGCAGTTTGTCTTATGGATAAAGAATTGTTGATTTTTCAGTCTGTTCAGCTTTTTACTTATTAGGACAGAACGGCAACTTGCAGGCTCCTTACATTGGAATCCGGATCAGCTCTGTGCCTTCTAAACGCTTTCTGTTATTGTTGTTGATGATGTCTTGGACGTCTTTGATTTGGCATCTGTGTTAAGAAATGCAGAGGACTGACTATTAATGCAGCCTGTGTTCAGCAGAAAGTCTGTTTGTTTATCAAGATTCTGGCATGACAAATCTTGAAGGTCTCCCTCTACACTGCTAAATTTTTAGGGATGCTGTAAAAATCTCTGAGGATTAGAGGCTTCCAAGGATTTCAAGTTTATTGGTCAGTTTGATTACTCTGCCATCATTCCATGTACAACCCCTCCCCTGGATGGACTTCATGGACCCCCAAATCCATTGTAAGAATTTCCACACCTTCTACATTTGAGATAGTGTTTCTTTTAGAAGGCTCATAATCTGAGTAGATCAAAAAACAGAACGATAAGCACTCCCTTCCCTTTTTTAACTTTGCAATTCCTTATTTTCCTCTAGCAGGGTGCCTAGCACAAAGATACTCTCAAACCTATTGTCTGTTGCTTTGCTTTGATTTGTTCTAGACAAACTATTGCGCCATCTCTGAACTGGCCAGAAGAGGGCACTGGTGAACCACTTTAAAAAATTATTCCTTTCAAATTTCACAAACCCCATGGTTTCCCATAGTTTTTCCTTTTTTTTTTAAACTTCCCTTTTTAAGAAAAAATATTTTATTTATTTATTTGACACACGGAGAGAGATATCACAGGTAGGCAGAGAGAGAGGGAAGCAGACTCCCCGCTGAGCAGAGAGCCCAATTTGGGGCTGGATCCCAGGACCCTGAGATCATGATATCATGACTTGAGCCAAAGGCAGAGGCTTAACCCTCTGAGCCACATAGGCGCCCCATAGTTTTTCCTTTTATTAAGTCCTAGGAGAAATAAAATGTACAGGAATGCCTGGGAGGCTGAGTCAGTTAAGCGTCTGTCCTCAGCTCAGATCATGATCACGGATCCTGGGATCGAGTCCCACATTAGGCGCCTTGCTCAGCATGGAGCCTGCTTCTCCCTCTGCCTGCCATTCCCCCTGCTTGTGCACTCATGCTCTCTCTCTCTGGCAAATAAATAACTAAAATTTTTTTAAAAAAGGAAAAGCGGGGCACCTGGGTGGCTCAGTTGGTTAAGCGACTGCCTTCAGCTCAGGTCATGATCCCGGAGACCCGGGATCGAGTCCCACATCGGGCTCCCTGCTCGGCGGGAAGCCTGCTTCTCCCTCTCTCACTCCCCCTGCTTGTGTTCCCTCTCTGGCTGTGTTTCTCTGTCAAATAAATAAAAAAAATCTTTAAAAAAAATAAAATAAAAAAAGGAAAAGCAAAGGAAAAAAGAAAATGTACAGTTATGGGACTTCTAGAGCAGAGTGACATATTAGACATAATCAAATTCAGCTGGTCAAGCTGAAGGCCCCCACTCTGTGAAAGTGTCATTCTTTAAAGTATTGGTGAGATAATGTGAGCTATTTGAAATATTTTAAAAGAGAAATATTTAAGGTATTTAAATTGGTGCTGAGCATCAAGTAGCTTTGCTTTTTTTAAAGATTTTATTTATTTAACAGAGAGAAATACAGCCAGAGAGGGAACACAAGCAGGGGGAGTGAGAGAGGGAGAAGCAGGCTCCCTGCTGAGCAGGGAGACCGATGTGGGACTTGATCCTGGGTCCCCGGGATCATGACCTGAGCCGAAGGCAGTTGCTTAACCAACTGAGCCATCCAGGTGCCCCCAAGTAGCTTTGCTTTTGACTTAAATTATTATAGTCTCATTTATCTCATAGCCAAAATCTTTAAAAAAAGGGACCCAGAGAAAAATCAACATTTACTGAGCTAAAGAATTCTACTTGTGATAGAGTCCAAGAAATGGAAGCTTCCCCAATACTAAAATGATTTCTTCTTGAATTAAGCTTCAGGCTAAGGAAGCTGTTAGAATCCATGATTGTAGAGTTGGAAAGGTATTGAAGATGATCTAATTCATCTTCTCTTCTAAGAACCTTTGTACAGTAAATATGACCTCAGCCAAATACTAAACTGTACATTCTATAATTTCTTTTTTTTTAAGAAAAAGATTTTATTTATTTGAGAGAGAGAGGGTGAGTTAGAGAGAGCATGAGAGGGGAGAAGGTCAGAGGGAGAAGCAGACTCCCCGCGGAGCTGGGAGACTGATGTGGGGCTTGATCCGGGCGGGATCATGACCTGAGCTGAAGGCAGTGGCTCAACCAGCTGAGCCATCAAGGCACCCCACATTCCTATAATTTCTCATCACATTTCAAAACTCTCAAATTCTTTTCTGTATCCTAGTATATTCTTCTTTCATTAAGATAGCCCTCCCGAGTATTTGAATATCTTAAGGTCTCCTTGATTCATCTTTTTTTTTTTTTTTAAAGATTTTATTTATTTATTTGACAGAGAGAAACACAGCTAGAGAGGGAACACAAGCAGGGGCAGTGAGAGAGGGAGAAGCAGGCTCCCTGCTGAGCAGAAAACCCGATGTGGGGATCGATCCTGGGCCTCCGGGATCATGACCTGAGCCGAAGGCAGTCGCTTAAACAACTGCGCCACCCAGGCGCCCCTCCTTGATTCATCTTATATCAAGGCTGTGTTACCATATTCATTAACTGTCTCCCATATGATCCTTCAAGAGTTTTGGACATCCCTTTTCTTCTTCTTCTTTTTTTTTTTTAGAAGATTTTATTTATTTATTTGACAGAGAAAAACACAGCTAGAGAGGGAACACAAGCAGGGGGAGTGAGAGAGGGAGAAGCAGGCTTCCCACTGAGCAGGGAGCCCGATGCGGGCCTGATCCCGGGTCTCCAGGATCATGACCTGAGCTGAAGGCAGTTGCTTAACCAGCTGAGCCAGCCAGGCGCCCCTTGGACACCCTTCTTAATATGGCTTTGTTGTAGATTAAATATTGCCAAATCCTTTTTGCAGTAACTTCCACCAAAGAGTCTATTTCCTCTCTCGTCTGATCTGGACTGGTCCTGTGGCTTGATTGTCATCACAGAATGTAGCATAAAGAATGTTGTATATCTGTTCAAGCTAAGACATTAAGAGAGCTAAAGCTTCAATTTTCATATCTAGGAATGCATCTTAAACTTTATAGACAACCAAGCCTTCTTGTGGACAGCCTCTGCTGAGCTCCTAGCCAAAGCCAACCATAAGTGCCAGTATTTTGTATATGTACCATTCTAGTGCCCCGGTAAACATCCTTGAAGCAGAAGAAGAATGCAGTCATTTTCAAGAATCATGAGAAATAATAAACTGGGGTTGTTTCAACCCAAGTTTTGGAGTGATTTGTTATGTTGCCTGAAATAACTGATAAGATATTACAAATGGCTTCTAAGTGTTGAATTCACATCTGAATAGGTTGCCTGTGAATAATAACCAATAATAAAATGAGCTGTTTTCTTCTTTGATTTTGATACCACATTCACAGATAACTCTAGCCGATTTTTATCTCCATGTTTTCATAACCTGAGGAGTTTTAAATGATTTCTGAGCCCTGGACACTTTTTGCTCATGTTGACTTAAAAAGAAAAACCATTGAACTTATGTCTTATTTCTCAGTTCCCTTTTCTGGCAATCAAGGAATGAAACCTGAATTTTTTTTTCTAGATTTGATGGAGTGAGACAATTTTCATTATTGTAATGCCAACTGTAAACAAGGCACTGAATATATACCTTCTAAATTAATCCACACAGCCCTATGTGGTAGGCATTAGTGATCCTTCTTTATAGATGAATAAGCTGAGAGTCAGAAAGGTGAAATGATTTGCTACAGGAATTAAATGAAAGAGATTGGGCTTGATTAAAACTTCTCTGATGCCTCTCAACCTGTTCTTTCTATTTCCTCGTCAATACAAGTGGATGGAGCTAGTAAACTGAGGCATGACTTCAGGATAACATCAGACCTTGGACCACCCCAGTTGAAATGAACAACCTAGTACATAGATGATCCCCCAAGATTACTCTTTTTTTTTTTTTAAAGATTTTATTTATTTATTTGACAGAAACAGTGAGAGAGGGAGCGCAAGCAGGGGGAGTGAAGATAGGGAGAAGCAGGCTTCCTGCTGAGCAGGAATCCCAATGCGGGGCTCTATCCTGGGGCTCCAGGATCATGACCTGAGCCAAAGGCAGAGGTTGAACGACTGAGCCACCAAGGTGCCCAACCAAAATTACTCTTATACAAAGTATTAAGGGTCACTCCTTGGAGAAGGTATTTATTCAGGACTAGGGGCAGAGAATTTTGATCATAAACCTGAAACATCTGGTAGTGCCAGAAAGCAAGGCAGTGCACAAAGAATGTTGGGAACACAAAGGCAAAAAAGTCAGCTTGAAGGGGCTCAAAATTTAGGGCTAAAGTAAAACTTTAGAGTAATGGACCATAATTCATTTAACAAAGTAGTAAACCATGAGTTCATTTTGATATTTAATGATAAATTGAAAATTTAATTAGGAATGGGATATGTACATAGTTTCAGAATAACTTCCCACAAAATGCTGGTTAATTACAACAGGAAAAAAGTATCCTAGAGGGGTGCCTGGATGGCTCAGGTGTTAATAAGCATCTGCTTTCGGCTCAGGTCATGATCCCGGAGTCCTGGGATCGAGCCCCTGTGTCTAGTTCCCTGCTTTTCCCTCTCTCACTCCCTCTGCTTGTGTTCCCTCTCTAGCTGTGTTTCTCTCTGTTAAATAAATAAATAAAATCTTAAAAAAAAGAGAAAGTATCCTAGAGAAGGCTGGCAGATTTTACCCTAACCAAGTGATGGAGATGAACAACATAAATCAGTAAGGGGACATGCCATGTGCCAACGTAGATAGAATTCACTGGGAACACAGTGTGACTTCTTCCATAACCTGAACCTAGCCATGAGGAAACATTAGACAAACCTAGCTGAGCAATGTTCTACAAAAAATGGCCTGTAATCTTCAAAAATGTCAAGGTCCTGAACGTCAAGGAGTGACTGAGAAGTCTTCCGGACTGAAGATGACTAAAAGACCTGACAGCTGAGGGTAATAAGTGATTCTGAACTGAATCCTTCAGTGTAAGGGACATTATTCAGACAACTGATGAAATTTGAATTGGATCTAAATCTTAGATGGTAACAATGTATAAACGTTAAATTCTTTTTATGGTCACATTGGAGAATGTCTTTGTTGTATGCACTTATATTTGTAAGCAAGGGAGCATCAGGTCAACAGTTTACTCTCAAGTGGTTCTGAAAAAAAATGTGCTGTACTCACATCTTAGAAAAGATGTAAGTTTGAAATTGTCTCAAATTCAAAACCGTATACCAAAAAAACTCCCGTATTTGTTTACAGGATACAGTGATTATCTATTCTCCTCCTATTCTTTGTAGCAAGCTAAAGAAATATGGAATTCCTTAAAGAGAAGATTGTAAATAGAGCTTCCTAAATATCACTCAAAAGTAAATACATGAGTACTGTTCATGAAGTTGTTGGTCATGGTGACTGCTGTGTTTGAGGTTATGGCTAAGAGGCTGGACAACTGAAGATGGAGAGATGAGGAGGAGGAGGAGGAAGCGGAGGAGGAGGAGGAAGCAGAGGAGGAAGAGGATCGTGGTGGTGGTGGTGATGTTAATAGTAATATCTAACATATATTGAGTTCCTATTCTGAGGTACTAATTTTTTAAGCATTTTTCACGTATTAAGTTATTACTCCTTTTAACAGTCCCATAAGGAGCTCATTTTGTTGGCTTCATTTTGTAAGTTGATAAAACTGATACCTGGAAAGGTAATATAACTTCCTCAATGGAGGAGCTAGGACGGGAATCCAAAAACGGCTAGCCCCAGGACCTGTGCCTTCATCACTAAACGAAAAATAAGGGCATTCAAGGAACAAAAGAGCAGTTGCAACACTGGAAAGAGAGGTTTGGAGAAGGTGGAGACATTGTTGAGAAAATATCATCTATTGTGCACATTTGAATGAGGCTTGCAAGGGGCCCACACACCTTAGTAAAAATGCCACATCAAACTCTACTACTGTTCAATAGAGTCACAGTGTAAACATTTGGAAAGGAGGAAGTGATTTCTAGCTGAGGTGCTGAGTGAGGACCCAAACTTGGCAGTGGTACCGTGAAGTTTTCATGTTCTTCTCCAAGTTGCACTGACATGATGTATGTGCTGTTTGGCTGTTTACTGCAAGGGTGTCAAGCACACACATTTAGTTGTTTTTTTGTTTTTTTAAGTAGTGCCAGATGCAGGCCTTGAACTCATGAGCCTGAGATCAAGACCTGAGCTGAGGTCAAGGGTCAGACACTTAACCCACTGAACCACCCAGGTGCCCCAAGGCCAAGCCTGATAGATTCAGTTGTTAAAGAGACAGACACTGTCCATACTTCATTTTTTTCAGTCCACCTAATCATCTTTGTTGCTTTCTAAAATAAAACATTGCAAGTTGTGGTTTTATTTCTTAATCTTCTCTGTTTATTCATATCTTTGAATTTAAGAACCACTTAAATCCACAAAAATCTCCATTGAAAAATCAACCTCTGGACAGATCACTTAGCTCCCCTTCTGATGCTCCCCACGTTTTGCTTCAAACAGGTCTTGGTTTGCCTGTTATTTCCTGTGTTTCAGCATCCTGAGCTCACATTCCATTTGGGGTGCCCTGCAGTGCCTAGAAAGAGACTGAAAGTTAGCCCCAAATGACAAGGGACTGATTTTCACTGACTAGGATTTAATCAATATGGAAGGGAGCCAGGAACAGATTTTTTTGCTTTTCTCCAATCTTTATGAGGTTGACATACTGGGCTGTGACATTTGATTATATTTTATGTGGTTGTATGTGTGCACTTTTTAAAGATTTTACTTATTTATCTGAGAGAGAAAGAGAAAGAGAGCATGTGCTCGGGGGCGGGGGGGGGGGGGGGGGGGGGGGGGGGGGGGGGGGGGGGGG
>PITA01015607.1:0-39003 GCA_004023965.1 Spilogale gracilis | reverse complement strand
TTGCATCTACATTCAGTTGGTTTCATTATAACTGTTATTCCTTTTACAGAGAAAAGACGACTTACTTGCTTCTAACAGTTTTCTTTCATAGAATTAAAATGAGGCAAGAGTCATTCCTGTTTTTGTTCCTGCTGTATTCCTAGCATCCACCACAGAGCTAGAAATACTAAATATGCTCAGTAAATCATTGTTGAATGGCTAATGGAATTTCCATTCCTGATAATAAATTTATTCTTCACACATACACAAAAATTCATTCAAAAAGTACATCCTAAATTAACTTAGAAACACTGGTACTTATTTCCTTTTTTATTTTATTTATCTTAATGAATTAATTCATTTTACCAATGCTTACTGGAAATGCATATTAATTAAGTGTTTAAAAGTAAATAAATACAAATCAGAAGAGGAAGGACTTAAACTAGTTGCATTATTGTCTAAGTAATCTTGCCAGTTAATTCATTGCTTCTGGCTTCAGATTTCTCATTTGTAAAGTGGGATGAAAGCTCTTATGGTCAGGGACTTTGTGAGGATGAAGTAGATGCTATATGCAAAGTATAGTGCCTGGCCTTGACTAACAGTTCCTAATAATATTATCAAGGGTGTAAGCCTCTGTGTTAGGATACAAATGTGAACAAGATGAACCCCCTCAGGACGTTTACAAATTAGTACCGGCAAAGAAAACATTAATTGAATAATTACACTGCAAGAAAGACCGTATCAGTAGCATCACAAAGGCACAAGAAAAGGCTTGATTCCTGTTTTTAACAGGTTTTATTATTCTGGCCAAGAGATCAGTAAATGACTGCCATTGAAAAGACTGTGTTATACTCACAGATCCCTGTGGCCACATCACAGCAGCTAAGAACACAAAGGAAGAATCAGATCTCTCAGAAGGGTTTTGGGGCAGGGTGTGTGTGTTGTGGGTGAAGTTGGTATGAACATTTATTTATTTATTTATTTATTTATTTATTTATTTATTTATTTTTCAGTATTCCAAGATTCATTGTTTATGCCCCACACCCAGTGCTCCATGCAATATGTGCCCTCAATACCCACCACCAGGCTTGCCCATCCCCCCCACCTCCTCCCCTCCAAGACCCTCAGTTACTTTCTGAGTTCATAGTCTCTTATGTTTTGTCTCCCTCCCCAATTTACCCCACTTCCCATTTCCTTTCCTTCCCCTATTGTCCTCTATATTACTCCTTATGCTCCACAAGTAAGTGAAACCATGTGATACTTGACTTTCTCTACTTGGCTTATTTCACTCAGTGACTCTCTTCCAGCCTAGTGCATGTTGTTACAAAAGTTGGGTATTCATCCTTTCTGATGGAGGTGTAATATTCCAATGTATATATGTACCATATCTTTATCCATTCACCTGTTGAAGGGCCCCTTGGCTCTTTCCACAGTTTGGCGATTGTGGACATTGCTGCTATGAACATTGGGGTACATATGGCCCTTCTTTTCACTACATCTGTATCTTTGGTGTAAATACCCAGTAGTGCAATTGCAGGGTCATACGGTAGCTCTATTTTTAATTTTTTAAGGAACCTCCACACAGTTTTCCAAAGCAGCTGCACCAACTTGCATTCCCACCAACAGTGTCAGAGGGTTCCCCTTTCTCCACAGCCTCTCCAACTCTTGTTGTTTCCTGTCTTGTTAATTTTGGCCATTCTGACTGGTGTAGGGTGGTATCTCAGTGTGGTTTTGATTTGAATTTCTCTGATGGCTAGTGATAACGAACATTTTTTCATGTGTCTGTTAGCCATTTGTATATCTTCTATGGAGAGGTGCCTGTTCATGTCTCCTGACCATTTTTTGATGTGATCTTCTTTTGGGATGTCGAGTTTGAGTAGTTCTTTATAGATCTTGGATATCAGCCCTTTGTCTGTAGTGTTATTTGCAAATATCCTATCTCATTCTATGGGTTGTCTCTTTGTTTTGTTGACTGTTTCCTTTGCTGTGCAGAAGCTTTTATTGCTTCTTTTGGAAGGGATGGATGAGAGAGGGTAAGCAGGTTTAGGATTGCCTTGTCTGAATAATTTTTGTTGGTTCTCAGATATAGGGGCTGTCTCTAGTTGTCTGGTACCTGGCCTTGGGTGATTATGGTAGTGGTGTAGTGGCTCAGAGTAGGAGTTCTATAAAGGAGGTGGTTGACAGTAAAGGCTCTAGGTTGTTTTGCACATGAAAGGGGCACTCCCAAGTGAATTATTTGCTATTTCTAGGAATTAGCTAGCTCTGGGAAGGGCATTACCTCCAAGGTCAGCAAGGCACCAAGATGTCAAAGCATCAAAAATATGTAATAAAAAGACCTAATGAATGCAGTGGCTCTGAACTCATGAAGCATGGAAGTAGCCAAGTCCAACCCCTAATCAACTTGTCCCCTATCACAACACCCAGTTTGCTTCTTATCACTTACCTTTTGTTCTTTTCTTTGCTTACCTGTTCATTCTCTCTTTATCCCATTACACTGTCACATCCAGGAAGGCAAGAAATTTGCTTGTCTGGTTTACTGCTCCAGTTCTATTACCTGACACACAGAGGATGATCAATAAACATTTGTTGAACAAGTGAGTGAAAACAGTAGTACTTGGTGGTTGTGTGTATATGTGAGCACAGGCACATATTCATGCATGTGTAAGAATGTGAATATTTGTCTTGAATGTGTGTGTGTGTTCATGGAGCAGGTTCCAGCCTTCAGTCTAAGCTGTGTCTGCAGCTAGGTTTCAGCCAAAACTTGTGTGTCTGGCAGGTTCTTTGATAGGCCCATCAGAATCTAGCACACAGGTCTTTCAGGAGAAGAACTCATGCCAGTCAGGTCAGCAGACAAGCTCAAGATGGTACTGGACATCTCAAAGGTTGAAAGAAGCATTTTTGTGCGTATCATGCTATATTTCTTTTGGAGGAGTCTTGGTGCTGCCCCCTCATGGATGTATAACATCACTTTTGAGAGAGCCGTCTCTGTTAAAAACGGAAAGATCTGTTTTTAACAAAAACTCAATAATATTTTAGAATGCTTTATTAGTCAGATTCCAGCCAGAAAATCAAAACCATACCAGGTGAGCAAATAGGAAGAATTTAACTTGGAGGATAATTTACAAGGTGCTAGAAATGCAATTAAAACAAGAATCAGGGAGCTGAGTCAATCCAGATATTAGAAAATGCTGGAAACTCTACTGCTCTTTGGCCAAGAGTCAGAGACTAAGGACCTGCAGAAGCTGGAACAATGGTGGGTTGGCCTGGCTTGGGTCACTGACACAGGGCCTTTTTGGAAGGAGATGGAGCCATTGAGAAGATGGAGTCATTGGTCAAGATATTTTCTAAAGCGAACGAAGGGAGAAATATCCTGGCTTCTCCTATTCTCTACCTTTGAATCTTCTACCAGTGCCCTCCATCACCAGATGCAGTGGGTTAGGAAGCCAGGAAATCACAGTTTGGAAAACTCAGCCTCCTCTAGAACAGAGCAGAGGAGGGGATGTGCAGAGAAAGGATCTGAAAAGAAACTGGGAAATGCCAAGCACAGATGAGGGAAGTGTTATTTAGTATCCCATAAAGAGGTCACAACATAAAAAAAAATTATATTTTTAGTTTTTGGTTTTAAGTAGGCTTCATGCCCAGCGTGGGCCTTGAATTTACTATCCTGAGATCAAGGATCACATGCTTTACCCACTGAGCCAGCCAGGTGCCCCTCAACATAAAAACAAAGGCTGGCATTGACTTACCACTACTTTCCCACATGGCCTTGGCCCTGTGAGCATTTTGGCAGATCAATATGCCTGGCTAGGTATTAATACCCAGGAGAAATGGAAGCAGTCTCTGGCAGAGACAGCCAGTAAAAGCAGAAGGAGAGAATCAGCATGCTGGTAATTTATCTTCTCCTTCATGCAGTTTATAAAGTAGCATAAAAATAAAGGAATGGCAGTTACAGCATAGTACCTTATAAGAATAAATAATAGGTGACACATGGTAAATATTAATCTTGGTTTGATACAGTTACAATCTCTGTTTTCATCATTTTACTAAATTTTCCCAACATACCACTCCACAAGCCGAGGCCCAACTCCTGGCTGTGCACCATAAGGGGCTCATGCCTTGGCATAGCTTCCTCAGAATGTTCTGTGTCCCTCCTTCATGGTGGCAATGGCTGAGGCCAGCAGTGCTATTCAGCCTGGGGCTGGCACCTCCCTGGACCCTGACTCCCATTGTTCTTCAGGGTTCTTTTTTTCCCCCTTTCTTGTGTGGGAGGCACCAGAAGTCTCAAGAAATTCCAGAACTCACACTTACAAGTAGGGATGTCCTGGAGCTCCATAGTTGAGTCCTGGCTGGGGTTAGGGGGGCATCCTTGTAAGCAGACTGCTCTTTGGCTAGCCTGGTGTTTCTTTTGTGTGATTGTGTGGGATTGGGTTGCTGTAATGTTTCTGAAATGCATGTTTTGGTGACCTACATTATTAAATGTAGACAGGGTCTTGCAAAAATTTTTTTTTCCCTCAGGATCACACACCCACATTCGATGAGGAAACCAATACTATAGATTTAAAAAGTTTAATCCAAGACTACACCAAGAATAAGTATCAAATCCTAGGTTTTTACAAAGGCATTTTGAGTTTTAGCTACTATAACCTATTATTCTATATGAGAACAGAAAAGGCACATCCTAGGGATTCTCAAACTAACTGGGAGATAACTAGAAAAAATAAGAGGTCTTGCCATGGCAGATGTGTGAGTGGGGATGGAGTGGGTGGAGATAAATTCTAGAGAAATATGGCCCTAAATGCAATGAAACTGAGTCAGTATATAGTACAGCTGATGGAACCTACTGATTCCTTCCACGACTAGGTTGTTTATCAGGTAATATGATTCTGCAAACTTTAAATGAATAGAAAGCTGGAGGAAAACAGAACATTTGTTACTTTTAATCCTAATATAAAACTTCCCCTCTCTCAAGAGTCTTTCAAGACAAGATCTCTAAGAGCTTTCTGTTCCCACTGGCATCTCTGTACAAGGAAGGGCTTTTATGAGAGGTCCTTGAGAATGCTTCAAGTTAGGGCTTTGTTTCTTGTGGATTGAATATGAGGGAAAGTAGAAGAACGTCCAGTTTGTTTAGTGAGGAAACATGATCTTGCTCTTCTCTGGGGGTGAGGCAAGTGGTAGTGACTGAAATTAGGTCATTACTGGGATATAAATATGTGTCTGTGCAGAAAGCAGTCATCACATCTTGTACAGTAATTGGAGCCACTAGCTCAGTGGATGCTTTGCATTTTGCAGTTCAATTTTAAACTCAAGCAAATATCACAGAAACCCTGTCATGAAGCTGATAACTGTGTTTCTACTGGTTACCATCAGCATTTGCAGTTACTCTGGTAAGTAGCCTGAACACATAGCTCTACTTTTTTATTAATACGAACGTAGGGAGTAAGCCCAGGCTCCCAGGAGAATATGGTGGAGGGAATTTTAGAACCACAGAATGGAAAGGTTGGAAGGGATTTCAGATGGAGCAGTCACCTACCCCCACCCCAGCCTACCAACCTCTAATCCAATAGAAGCACTAACCTTAGTGAGTCCTACATAAGAAGTGAGCCAACTCACACTAAAGGTCAATGTTCTTTCTTGTACATCGTCACCACAGTTTTTCTTTTCTTTATTAATCTTAAGTCAAATCTCACTTTGTCATTTCTTTCTTTTGAAACTATATGGAGTCATTCTTTGTATCCTCTGTCATCAGTTGCCAGGTTGTTTCTCCTGAAACATAGCTACATTTATCATTCAGACAATCAATTGATAGTTGCTGAATAACTACAACCTCTTGGGCACTTGGATAAGCATTGGAAGATTTAGATATGAATCAGACACAGAGGTGGTTTACAAGGTTCTTTTAGTCTGACGGGGAGATAAGACTTGTTCACACAGAAGGCACTGTGGTGCTAGACAAATGCACAGAGATATATATAGCCAGAGCTCTGTGGGAGACCTGAGGGGAGAACAGTTCAATTTCTAGGTGAGGCATAGAAGTTGGATTCTTGGAGGATAAAGGGAACTGCTCCATTTTTTTTGAAGGGAGTAATTTTAACCTCAGGAAAATATATTTGAATGCATCCACAAAATGCATGGTGATAGCCACTGTTCATTTAAAGAACAGAAAGCCTTGAAGGTCTACCCTTAGAAGTATATAAATCTATACAGAGAAGACAGTCACCAAAACCTTAAAAATAAGTAGGGAGATTAATCGTGAGAAATGAGGTGCTGCCCACACCCACATTGGCAACTTTGGTTTGTGCTTTTTACTGAAATTTTAGATCAATTTGTAACTTCATCAGTATCGGCTGTTTTGTTGTATTTAGTGACTAGCGTCAAATATCTACAGACAGAGGTGGCAACAGAAACCTGGGTGGAAGGAAATAAATATTCCTCCTATGGGGGAGAATTTTGGAGGGAAAATAGGTGGTATAAGATGAAGGAAAGATAGATGCATAGGCTTCACTTGTATAATTTGAATGGGGGAAATAAAAAGGATTCCAAAGGAAAATGAACTTATGGCAGGGTCTTACTAGGAAGATGTATGCTCTTTTTTTTTTCCCTTAAAGATTTTATTTATTTGAGAGAGTGGGAGAGAGAGCACAAGCAGGGTGAGGGGCAAGGGGAGAAGCAGACTCCCCGCTGTGGAGCTTGATCCCCAGACTCTGGGATCATGACCCAGGCGGAAAGCAGATGCTTAGTCAACTGAGCCACCCAGGTGCCCTGGAAGATGTGGGTTCTTATGTGTGTGCTTTTACATGCCTGCACATGTGTTTTGTAAAAATGAATATATTATTTTTCTCATCTCTACACTTTCTTTCCTATTCATCTTCTATGTGAAAATTATCTTTCTAAAGCCAAAGATACAAAATGCAGTTGCACTATGATACCTCCCCATTGCCCAGAGGGAAAAAAGTCTCAAATGCATTAATATGGCATTCCAAGCTCTGAAAAATCTGACCTCCCCTGGGTTTTGCTGCCTTACCTCCTTTTCCCACCTCCGCATACCTCACTGGAATTCTGTACTTCAGCTGCTCTGGAAGGCTCTCCGGGCAATGTGCACATTTTCATCCTCAATTTCAGTGCCCTTGTTAATTTTGTTCCTTTTAACAGTGCACCTCCCCTCCCCTTTATCTTGTGACCCTGGATTCTGCCTCAGGACACGGTTCCAGAAACATCTCTCTGTGACGATTGCTCCAACACTCTACCACATTAGAATTAGTCATCTCTTCTCTTAGGTTTCCATAGAGCTTTTATCCATGATACGAGCATAGCACGTGCCACATTGTGCCATGTGCAGATCTTTATTGTCCACTAGACTGTGTAAGTTCTCTGAATGGAATACCTTTGTCTTATTCATCTATGTATCTGCACTAACCACTACAGAATTGGGGTTCAGTTATGTCTTAGCATTGAGTTGAATTGGATGGGAGCATTTTCCTGGGCTGTGTTTGGTTGGATTCATGCATGTCCCCAAGTGAAGATTCATTATGGAATCTACTCTTTGGCCTCAAAGTTGTGGACTGTGAAGATAGCCATGTGCAAAGTACATTCCTATTCAGTGAACCACCAATAACTGCTGAGTGCTTACTACATGAGGTACAGTAGTGAATAAAACATAAACTCCTTATTCTCATGGAGCCTGAATATTAGTGAGAGGTTGAAGGCAAGAAATAAGTGAGATTAATTATTTTAAGTAATGATAAGAAAAAAATAAAGGAAGTTAAAGAATAATGGATGATGCTATTTTAGTTACCTTTAGAGGAGGTAACATTTGAGAGAGACATATAGCTAACTGGAGAAAGAAAGTTCTAAGGAAACAACAGCAGGTGCAAAGGCCCTGAGGCAGAAATTTTCATGGGAAATCAAATGAGACTGGAACAGACCTATTGATAGACACAGTGGAAAGAAGTGCAGTCACAGACAGGAGTCAGATGTGCTTATTTCACTCAGTTTCCCTTTTGCTCTGCAGCTACTGCCTTCCTCATCAACAGTTTGCCAGATGCTGTCAACAAAGCCTTACCTTTACCTGTGGACAACATTCTCCCCTTTATGGATCCATTAAAGCTTCTCCTGAAAACTCTGGGAATTTCTGTTGAGCATCTTGTGGAAGGATTAAGAAAGTGTGTGAATGAGCTGGGACCAGAGGCCTCTGAGGCAGTGAAGAAACTTCTGGTAACTATAGGTTGTGGGCTCATTTGTCAGTGGGCAGAGCTTAGCCATGTAAACATCCATCCTTCCCCTCCCCCCCACTCCCACTTATCTGTTCTCCCCTATGGATATGTATTTCCCTGGATGTACTCATGCAAAGTTTGCATGTTCAGGAATCTCAAGGAAGGTGCAACATCTGTATTTCCAGAAGGGATTTTTGAGTGAAAGAGACCTATATTCTGATTGTGACTTTACATTTCTCAGCTTAGTGATTCTAGTTGGAACTTAGCCTCTCTGGGCCTCCATTTCCACATCAGTAAAATGATGGCTCGATAGGTTGGTGACTATTCTTGGAAATGTGCTAAGCACATGTAAGCCACTTTATTTTTATTCTTGTCCTTCTGCCTTTCAGGAGGCGCTGTCGCATTTGGTGTGATGTCAGCACAAAGCAGCGCACAAAACAGCGGCAGAGAGGAAGGGAAATGGTGCTCTCCTCTTCCTGGGCTAGGATTCATTAAGATGTCGTGACCCCTGAAAAGAATGAATAAAGCAATGAATAGATTTCGTTTTGTTTTATGTTTATTTCTGGGTGTTCTATTCAGAAGGGCCCACTAGGTAATTCATAAACTCCAGAGAGCCTCTTGTTTTCAAGACAACACACATTTTCCTTCCCCTCTGCTTGACTCTAAGTTAAACATCATCATTTTTTTTTAACTGATCTTTGAGAGTGTTTCTGTACCCATCAAGCTCCCATTCCCTCACTTCTAAAGAATTTTTTAAATATAAAAATAGAAAGAGTTTTCAAAGTATTATCTGACAAGACTAGGATCTTTCACTGACTTGGTGTCTACATCACCAGAGTGTGAGTTTCTGTTAAGTGTGTGGTCATACTACGGCCACTCCATATCTTTGACAGACTCTGCCACCGAGTTAAGACTTTACTACATCATCCTTTGGCAACTAGGTTCTGAACTATCATTTCCTTTTCTCCGTGTCACCAGCTATGATGATGCCGGAGTTATCTTTCCAAGACATAATTCTGGTGATATACAATCACCCACAAAATAGATGTCAAGCTCCTTAGCATGGCTACGTAGCCCTTCATGACCTCGCCTTTGCTCCTTTGCTTACATGTTTAGTTTCTTCTTCCTTCCTCCCTCCTTCCCTCGGCTCCTTTCCCCACCCCCTCTGGTTCCCAGGTCAGCTGACCTTTGGGTTGCATTCTGACCCTGGGAGGCTCAGGCAGAGACCCAAGATGGGAAATGGGAAAAACCAGAATATGTTTTATTTCTTGTCTGTATCAGTGACAACATACTGGTTTGATATTGTAGTATAGTTTTCCAAGATGCTGCCATGAGGGAAAACTCAGTAGAGAATATGCTGGGTCTCTCTGTATTATTTCCTACAACTGAACATGACTATAATTATCTCAAAACAAAAAGCATGATTGAAAACTATTGTGAAGGGGAATGCCTCGGTGACTTGGTCCATTAACTGTCTGACTCTTGATATGGGCTCAGGTCATGATCTTAGGGTCATGAGATCAAGCTCTGTGTCAGGCTCCGTGCTCAACCAGAGTCTAGTTGAGATTTTCTCTCTCTCTCTCTCTCTCTCTCTCTCTCTCTCTCTCTCTCTCTCTCTCTCTCTTCCTCTGCCTAGCTCCTCTTGCTGGCTTGCTGGCTCTCTCCCAAATAAATAAGTAAACCTTATAAAACAAAATAGATAAAAAGAAAAAGGAAGAAAAAATATTATGAAGATAAGAAGAATGTAGAAATAGATACTATATAAAACTAGTGCAAATTATATATAACTATAATGATATATAACTATGTGTGCAATTATATATGTAACTTTCATTCCTTTACTCCATAAATCTCACAAAGGAAACAAAAACAACTTTATGTGATTTTTCACAATATTTTCTGCACATTTAAAAATAAATGTATATGGACACCCAGGACTCCAAGATGGTCAGACATACCAGTGAAGGAGGAGAAGCTCATGAATGTCAAAATAGGAGAGCTGCCAAGCTGGAAACTGATTGGCATTTCACTCCTCAAGGCATTGCTGGAATGTTTCAAAGGGGTTACTACTGATGTTTCATTAAGTATGTTAATGTGAAGAAAGGAAATATCTCTGGGACTTCTATGGTGTTGGCAACTTATGTGCTTATTAACTTCTTCCTTTCATACAACATGAGTGAATTTTTTTTTTTTTAAATTTTAGAAAGGATCCATTTGAAAAGCTCTCAGGCTTTAAGCAGGTTAACAACAGCAGGGGTGCTCACAGGTTGTTAGCATCACCAAGGAAGACAGATTTTATTTATGTATATACTCAAGATATAGTTCAAGAAATAGCACCATCTTCTATTGTATTAAGTTTTTCCCTGGGAGAAGCAAGTAAATGAAAATTGTCTGATGCCTCTTCATTCTATTAACTATCTCTGCTTCATTTGGAACACTTTTTTTCCTTTGCTCTGCTGTTAGCTAGGTATGTTTCATTATCAAATGAGAATTTATATCTTGATCGGATAATAACAGCTAATGTGACTAACATGACTTATAGTTATTGACCATCCATCATGTTCTATTATGTATATATTTTTAATTCAACAAATGATAATTAAATATTGATTGCAGTTCTTTTGCTAGAAGTCGAGCATTCTGTGATAAACAAAATGAACACAATCCATCCCCCACAGATTTTTGCCGTGTAAAGAAAGACATAGAAACTATGCAAGTACCTCTGTGACTTTGGTCTCAGCAACTTCTCCGTTTCCAAAGGCGAGGGAAACAAAGGCAAAATGAACTATTGGGACGTCTTTAAGATAAAAAGCTTTTGCACAGCAAAGGAAACAGTCGACAAAACCAAGACAATTGACAGAATGGGAGAAGATATTTGCAAATGACACATCAGGTAAGGGCTAGTATCCAAAATCTATGAAGAAATTAACAAAATTAACACCCACAGAACAAATAATCTAATCAAGAAATGGGCAGAAGACATGTATTTCTTCAAAGAAGACATATAAATGGCTAACAGACACATGAAAAAATACTTCACATCACTTGTCATCAGGGAAATACAAATCAAAACCACAATGATATACCACCTCACACCAGTAAGAATGGCTAAAATTAACAAGTTAAGAAATGACAGATGTTCATGAGGATGCAGAGAAAGGGGAACCATCACTGCCTACACTGTTGGTGGGAATGCAAACTAGTGCAGCCACTCTGGAAAACAGTATGGAGGTTCCTCAAAAAGTTAAGAATAGAGCTACCCTACTACCCAGCAATTGCACTACAAGGTATTTACCCCCAGAGATACAAATGTAGTGATGCAGAGGGGTACCTGCATTCCAATGTTTATAGCAACAATGTCCACAATAGCCAAACTATGGAAAGAGCCAAGAAAATGTGATACCCACCGCCTCCCCATATGATGGAATACTACTCAGACATAAAAAAAAAAAAAGTGAAATCTTGCCATTTGCAATGACGTGGATGGAACAGAGGGCATTATGCTAAGTGATATAAGTCAATCAGAGAAAGGCAGTTATCATATGATCTCACTCATGTGTGGGGTTTAAGAAACAAAACAGGATCATAGGGGAAGGGAGGGAAAAATAAAACGAGAAAATCAGAGAGTGAAACAAACCATAAGAGATTCTTCATCATAGGAAACAAACTGAGGGCTGCTGGAGGGGCAAGGGGAGGGTGAGGGGTGGAGTCACTGGATGATGGATATTAAGGAGGGCATGTGATGTAACAGCACTGGTGTTCTGTAAGACTGAAAATCACTGACCTGAAACTAATAATACACTGTAAGTTAATTAATTGAATTTAAAAAATAAAGAAACTATGTGAGTAAATATGGGTAACTAGATAGTTACAAATTATGATAAGAACAATAAAATGGGGGCACCTAGGTGGCTCAGTCTGTTAAGTGTCTTCCTTCCGGTCGGGTCATGATCCCAGGGTTGTAGGATCAAGTCCCGCATCAGACTCCCTGCTCAGCAGAGACTCTGCTTCTCTCTCTGCTTCTCTTCTGCCCCTCCCCGCTCATACTCTCTTACTCTCTCTCAAGTAAATAAATAAAATCTTTAAAAAAAGGCAATAAAGGAAAAGAATCGGATTTTAAGAATGGTGACAAGAGATTCCCTATTTCATTTTGCATGCAAGTATCATTAAGTTGGGACTTGAGGTTGTGAAGAACCCATCTCAGCCAAATACTCTGGGTGGAAGGTTCTGAATGTGCGAGTGTCCTGAGGACAAGAAAGCTTGGCTTCCTTAAAGAACTTAAAGAGCATCTTCGTGTCTGAAGCCCTGTGAGCAGGAGCAGAGGGATGTGAGATGAGGCTGGACAGGTAGACAGAGGTAAAATCACGCATTGAGTGTTCTGATAATGGGCACCGTTTTCATTCTAACAGCCCAAGAATCGTGGGCAGTTCTGTGTCCAGCATTCCCCATCTCCATGAATGGCACCACTACACATCCAGTTAGTTGTGTTAGACAGTTCGGGAATCATCTCTGATACTTGCCCTTTCCCTGACAGATCACATTCAGCCTCATCACCATGTTCTGTCAACTTCACCCCCCGTATTCTCTTGAATCCTCTCAAATGGTGCTCTTTGACTCCTACAGTGTGGTCTGCACAGGAGGCAGGAGTCTTTTCAGAAATGTTACAGTGATCTTTCTCATTGTAATGGTAAAAATCTTTTGGTACCTTTCCATTGTTCTCAGTTAAGAATAAAATATTGACCGACCACACCTATGAGGTCCTGTAAGGCCTAAGTGCTCAATTCCCTCCCTTTCTCTCGTTTGCTGCCATTTGCTTCCTAGCTGCCCTGGTCTTCTTTCTACTGCTGGCAACAGGATGTCTGATGTAGGGTTTTTGCAAATGCTTTTTACTCAGTCATAAAAAACCTCTTCTCCTTCGTTTCCTTCTCCAGAATTTTTTCCTGTGTAACCTCCAAATCATTTTTTTCACATCTTGGTCTCACTTTCTTAGGAAACCCTCTCTGATCACCTGTGTAGGCAAGATAAATTTCTTATAGGCCCTAAGAGAACCATGTGTCTTCCTTCCTGAGCATGTCTCTCAAAAATAATTATATACTGGGTAGGGGAATGGATGAAATAGGTGATGGGGATTAAGGAGTGTGCTTGTGATGAGCACCAACTATTGTATGGAAATGTTGAATCACTGTATTGTACACCTGAAATTGATATTACATTGTAGGGTAACTAACTGGAATTTAAGTAAGAACTTAGAGATGCCTGGGTAGCTCAGTCAGTTAGACATGTGCTTTTGGTTCAGGTTGTGATCCCATGGTCCCTGGTTGGAGTCCCATGTCAGGCTCCCTGCTAGCGGTGAGTCCACTTTTTTTTTTGTCTGCCCCTGTCCCTGCTCATGCTTGCACTCTCTTTTTCTCTCAAATAAATAAATAAAATCTTTAAAATTAAGTAAAAACTTAAAACATTATATACTTCTATATGATTATTTGATTGTTATTTACACCTCCTAGTTGTTTGTGAGCTCCAGAGAGGCAGAGTCCAGTACCTAGCATAGTAAAGGAACTGCCTTTACTAATAGCAATATTCTCTAAGTATTTTATGAGTGACAAAAATTAACATACATAAAACAACTTTTTAGGTGATCCATTTCCTAGCTATTCTAGGGCATGTTTTACTTAAAGAAAGTGTAGGAGACTTCAGTGCCTTCGTTAGGTTTCTAACATCATAAAGTCTGACTTTAATTTATAACACTACATTCTTCATCCCCATTGGTAAGAACACTGTATTGATAGTATGAAGAGCCAAAGGTCTCCCTTATTTCTGGTCACTTTATCCGGAGCTGGAGGTGGATCAGTAGCAGATTTGGCTTACCCAAGGTAGCTCAGCACCCACATAAGTTAACTAATAATATGATACTGCCAAGTATGAGACAGAGTTGAATACATGGTAAGGAAAAGTACTTCAAAATCTATCTCATAAGACTAGAAAATACAGACTAATCTGTAGTGTCAAAAAGCAAATCAGTGGGGCGCCTGGGTGGCTCAGTTGGTTAAGCAATTGCCTTCAGCTTAGGTCATGATCCCAGAGACCTGGGATCAAGTCCCACATCGGGCTCCCTGCTCGGCGGGAAGCCTACTTCTCCCTCTCTCATTCCCCCTGCTTGTGTTCCCTCCCTGGCTGTGTTTCTCTCTGTCAAATAAATAAAATCTTTAAAAAAAAAAAAAAGCAAATCAGTGGTTGTGGACAGTATAGGGGATGGTGAGAGAGAGGGATGAATTACAAGTGGCAAGAGAAAGCTTTTTGGTGGTAACAGGTGTGTTCAGTATCATGATTGTGGGGATTGTTTTGTGGGTATATACCTATGTCAAAACTTCAAATTGTATACTTTCAATATGTTGAGTAATTATATATCAATTATACCTCAGGAAAGTTGTAAAAAAGTTACTCACATACTGTGAGATATAAATCTAAACTGGTTTTTGTCAAAATGTCAGTTTGGGTTAGTAAGAGAATTACTACATTTTGAAGGTAGCAGCATCTATTATAATATTTAAAAATTTGAAAAATATCCTTTGATCTAGCAATTCTGTTTTTGGAAATCTTTTGTGAAGAAATAAAAACATCAGTGTGCAAGTTTGTATGTATAAGGATGTTTACTGCAGCAGTCTCTGAAGAGTCAAAAAATAAGAACAATATGAATTATGAATGCTCAGCAACAGAGAAATTATATCTTAAATTATGAGCTCTAAAGTAGATTATTTTTTATTTTTAAAGATTTTATTTTATATTTATTGTCTTTATTTCAATATCATTTAATTGTAAGTTTATATAATTTATATGTTTAGTTTTTAAATTTTTTAATTTAAATTCAGTTACTTAATACATAGTGTGCTTTTAGTTTCAGGGGTAGAATTTAGTGATTCATCAATTGCATATAACACCCAGTGATCATTCCATCAAGTGCTGTCCTTAATGCCCGTCCCTCAGTTACCCCATCCCTCCAACCTCCTCTCCTCCAGCAACTTTCAGTTTATTTTCTATAGTTGAGAGTCTCTTATGGTTCTCCTCCCTCTCTGTCTGTATCTTATTTTATTTTTCCTTTCCTTCCCCTATGTTCATCTATTTTGTTTCTTAATTTCCATGTATGAGTGAAGTCATAAGGTATTTGTCTTTCTCTGACTGACTTACCTCACTTAGCATAATATTCTCTAGTTCCATCCATGTCATTGAAGATGATAAGATTTTATTCTTTTTGATGGCTGGGTAATATAACATTATATATATTACATATATATATCTCACATCTTCTTCTTTCGTCTGTCAATGGACATCTAGGGCTTTTCCATATTTGGGGTATTGTGGACATTGCTATTATAAATATTGGAGTACAGGTGCCTCTTCGAATCACTGTGTTTGTGTCCTTTGGATAAATACCTTGAAGTGCAATTGCTGGGTCATAGGTTATTTGTATTTTTAACTTTTGGGTAACCTCCATACTGTTTTCCAGAGTGTCTGCACCAGTTTGCATTCCCACCAAACAGTGTAGGAGTGGTCCCCTTTTTCTGCATCCTGGCCAACATCTGTCATTTCCTGAATGGTTAATTTTAGCTATTCTTACTGGTGTGGGGTAGTATCTTATTGTGGTTTTAATTTGTATTTTGCTGATGCCAAATAATATGGAACTTTTTTCATGTATTTGTTGGCCATTTATGTGCCTTCTTTGGCGAAATGTCTGTATGTTTTCTGCCCATTTCTTCATTGGATTTTGTTATTCTGAGTGTTTAATTTGAGAAGTTCTTTATAGATTTTGGATACTAGCCCTCTACCTGATAGGTCATTTTTGAATATTAAAGATTTTATTTTTAAGTAATCTTTATACCCAACATGGGGCTCAAACTCACAACCCCAAGATCAAGAGTCCCATGCTCCACTGATTAAACCAGCCAGGAACCCCTCAAGTGATTCTTTTCTTTTCTTTTCTTTTCTTTTTTTTATATTAGTCACCATACAGTACGTCATTAGTTTTTGATGCTCCATTCAACATGTGCCCTCCTTAATAATACCCATCACTGGGCTAACCCATCCCTTTACCCTCCTCCCCTCTAAAACCCTCAGTTTGTTTTCCAGAGTCCATAGTCTTTCATGGTTCCTCTCCCCCTCTCATTTCCTGCCCCCTTCATTTTTCCTTTCCTTCTCTTAATGTCCTCCATGCTATTCCTTATGTTCCACAAATAAGTGAAACCATATGATAATTGACTTCCTCTGCCTGACTTTTTTCACTAAGCATAATCTCCTCCACTTCCCATCCATGTTGGTGCAAAAGTTGGGTATTTATCCTTTCTGATGGCTGAGTAATATTCCACCACATACATGGACCACATCTTCTTGAAGGGCATCTTGGCTCCTTCCACAGTTTGGCTATTGTGGACATTGCGTTTATGAACATTGGGGTGCATGTAGCCGTTCTTTTCACTACATCTGTATCTTTGGGGTAAATGCCCAGTAGTGCAATTGCTGGGTCATAGAGTAGCTCTATTTTTATCTTTTTGAGGAACTTTAACACTGTTTTCCAAAGTGGCTGTACCAACTTGCATTCCCACCAACAGCATAAGAGAGTTCCCCTTTCTCCACAACCTCTCCAACATTTGTTGTTTCTTTCTTGTCAATTTTGGCCATTCTGACTGGTGTAATGTGATATCTCAATGTGGTATTGATTTGAATTTCCCTGATGGCTAGTGATGATGGACATTTTTTCACGTGACTGTTGGCCATTTGTATGTCTTCTTTGGAGAAGTGTCTGTTCATGTCTTCTGCCCATGTTTTGACTTGATTATTTGGGTTTTTTTTGGGGAGGTGTTGAATTTGAGATAGATCTTGGATATCAGCCCTTTATCTGTAGTGTTACTTGAAAATATCTTCTCCCATTCCATGGGTTTCCTCTTTGTTTCGTTGACTGTTTTCTTTCTTGATGAAGTCCCAAAAGTTCATTTTTGCTTTTGTTTCCCTAGCCTTTGGAGATGTATCTTGAAAGAAGTTAATATGGCCAATGTCAAAGAGGTTATTCCTGTCTCACATTGAGGTCTTTCATTTTGAGTTTATCTTTGTGTATGATATAAGAGAATGGTCAAGTTTCATTCTTCTGCATATAGCTGTCTAATTTTTCCAGAACAATTTACTGAAGAGACTGTCTTTATTCCATTGGATGTTTTTTCCTGCTTTGTTGAAGGTTAGTTGACCATAGAGTTGAGGGTCCTTATCTGGGCTCTCTATTTTGTTCCACTGATCCATGTTTCTGTTTTTGTGCCATTACCATGTCATCTTGGTTATCACAGCTTTGTAATATCTTTGTAATATAGCTTGAAATATAGCAACATGATGTCCCCAGCTTTGTTTTTCTTTTTCAACATTTCCTTGATGATTCAGGGCCTTTTCTGGTTCCATAAGACTTTTAGAATTGTTTGTTCCAGCACTTTGAAAAATATCATTGGTATTTTGATTGGGATGGCACTGAAAGTATAGATTACTGTGGGCCGCATAGACATTTTTACAATGTTTATTCTTCCAGTCCGTGAGCATGGAATGTTTTTTCCATCTTTTTTTGTCTTCTTCAATTTCCTTCATAAGTGTTCTGTAGTTTCTAGAGTATATATCCTTCACCTCTTTAGTTAGGTTTATTCCAAGGTATCTTAATGGGTTTTGGTGCTATTATAAATGGAATCGATTCCCTAATTTCTCCTTCTACAGTTACATTTTTAGTGTATAGGAGAGTAACTGATTTCTGTGCATTGATCTGTATCCTGCCACATTACTGAATTGCTGTATGAGTTCTAGTAATTTGAGGGTAGAGTATTTTGGGTTTTCCACATAAAGTATTATGTCATCTGTGAAGAGAGAGAGTTTGACTTCTTTTCCAATTTGAACGCCTTTTATTTCTTTTTGTTGTCTGATTGCTGTTGCTAGGACTTCTAGTAATATGTTGAACAGTAGCGATTAGAGTGGGCTTCCTTATTGTGCTCATGATCTTAAGTGAAAGGCTCTCAGGTTTCCCCAGTGAGAATGATATTTGCTGTGGGTTTTTCAGAGATGGTTTTTATGGAATTGAGGATGTTCTCTCTATCCCTACATTCTGAAAAGTTTTAATCAGGAAAGATGCTGTTGCTGGGTCATAGGTTATTTGTATTTTGTCAGATGCCTTTTTGCATCAATTGAGGGGGCCGTATGGTTCTCTCTCTTCATATTAATATGTTCTGCCACACAGATTGATTTGCGAATGTTGGATCACTCTTGTATCCCAAGGATAAATCCCACCTGGTCGTGATGGGAAATCCTTTTAATGGACTGTTGGATCCTGTTAACTAGGATCTTGTAGAGAATTTTAGCATCCATATTCATCTGGAATATTGGTCTGGAATTCTCCTTTTAGATGGGGTCTTTGCCTGAGTTGAGGATCAAGGTAATGCTGGCCTCACAGAATGAGTCTGAAAATCTTCCTTCTCTTTCTATTTTCTGAAACCACTTCAGGAGCATAAGTATTATTTTTTTGAATGTTCAGTAAATTCCCCAAGGAATCCATCAAGTCCTAGATTTTTGTTTTTTTGGGAAGTTTTTGATCACTGCTTCAATCCTGTTACTGGTTATTGGTCTATTCAGGTTGTCAGTTTCTTCCTGTTTCAGTCTTTGCAGTTTAGAAGTTTCCAGAAAGGCATCCATTTCTTCCAGGTTGCTGAACTTATTGGCATATAGTTATTGATAATAGTTTCTGATAATTGTTTCTATTTCCTTGGTGTTAGTTGTGATCACTCCAGTTTTCATTCATCATTTTATGAGTTTGGGTCCTTTCTCTTTTCTTTTGGATAAGTCTGGCAAGTGGTTTATCAATCTTATTAATTCTTTCAAAGAACCAGCTTCCAGTTTTGTTGATCGGTGCTAATGTTTTTCTGGTTTCTAATTCATTGATCTCTGCTCTAATCTTAATTATTTCTCTTCTCACACATGGCTTGACATCATTTGTTGTTTTTTCCTCTAGTTGTTTAAGGTGTAAAGTTAATGAATTCAGGATTTTTCTGGGTTTTTTTGAGTGAAGCTTGGATCACTATGTATTTCCCCTTAAGATCGCCTTTGCAGTCTCCCATAGGTTTTCGACTGATGTGTTTGCATTCTCATTTGGTTTCCATGAATTGTTTAAGCTGTTCTTTGATTTACTGGTTGATCCAAACATTCTTAAGCAGGATGGTCTTTAGTTTCCAAGTGTTTGAATTTCTTCCAAATTTTTTCTTATGATTGAATTCCAGTTTCAAAGCACTGTAGTCTGAGAATATGGAAAGAATAATCTCAGTCTTTTGGTATCGGTTAAGACCTGATTTGTGACCCAGTACGTGGTCTGTTCTGGAGAAAGTTCCATGTTTGCTCGAAAATAATGATGTTCTTTTGTTTTAGGGTGGAATGTTCTATCTATATCTATGAGTTCCATCTGGTCCAGTGTGTCATTCAAAGCTCTTGTTTCTTTGTTGATTTTATACCTTGGTGATCTGTCTATTGCTGAGAAAGGAGTGTTGAGGTCTCCTACTATTAACATATTATTATCAATGTCTCTTTTTATTTTGGTTAACAGTTGACTTATGTAGTTGGGTACTCCCATCTTGGGGGCATAGATATTTACAATTGTTAGATCCTCTTGTTAGATAGCCCCTTTAAGAATGATATAGTATCCTTCTGTATCTCTAGCTACAGTCTTTAGCTTAAAACCCAATTTGTCTGAGATGAGAATTGCTACCCAGCTTTCTTTTGAGGTCTGTTGGTGTGAAAAGTGGTTCTCCATCACTTTATTTTCAGTCTGGATATATCTTTAGGTTCAAAATTAGTCTCTTGTAAACAGCATATGAATGGGTCCTGTCTTTTTATCCAATTCTCCATCCTCTGCTGTTTTATGGGAACATTCAAATTAAGAGTGATTATTGAAGCATGATTTTATTGTCATCATGTTGCCTGTTAATTCAATTATAGATTGTCTTTGTAAATTTCTGTTCTGTATCATTATTGGGAGTCTTTCTCCTTTTATAGAACCCCCTTAGTATTTCTCTCAGGGCCTGCTTAGTGGTCACATATTCTTTTAGTTTTTGCTGCTCCTGGAAGTTCTTTATCTTTCCATCCATTCTGAATGATAGCCTTGCCAGATAAGTAATTCCTGGCTGCATGTTCTTCTCATTTAGTTACCTGAAGATGTCTTATGAGCTCTTTTTGGCTTGCCAAGTCTCTGTGGACTAGTCTGACATTATTCTGATGTTCCTCCCTCTGTATGTAAGGAATCTGTTCCCCCTAACTGCCCTCAAGATGGTTTCCTTGGTTCTGAGATTCTCGAGTTTTACGACTATGTGCTGGAGCATCGGTCTGTTCTCCTTGATCTTGGGAGGGGTACTCTCTGTCTCTAGGACACAAATTTTTGTTTCATTTCCCAGATTGGGGATGTCCTCAGCTACGATCTGCTTAAGTATATCTTGTAGTCCTATCTCTCTGTCCACTCCTTCAGGGATCCCAATAATTTTGACATTGGAACATTTTATGGCATTGTTTATTTCTCTAAATATGTTTTCATGAATTTTAAGGTGTTTTTTCCAGGGCTTCTCCTGTTCCTTCCTTTCTCTTAGTTTGTCTTCTGGATCTCCAATTTGTCTTCTGCCTCAGTTACCCTAGCTGTTAGAAAATATAGCTTACACTGCATCTCATTTATAGCATTTTTTAAAAGATTTTATTTTATTTATTTGACACAGAGAGAGATTACAAGTAGGCAGAGAGGCAGGCAGAGAGCGAGGAGGAAGCAGGCTCCCTGCTGAGCAGAGAGCCCGCTGCAGGCCTCGATCCCAGGATCCTGAGATCATGACCTGAGCAGAAAGCAGAGACTTTAACTCACTGAGCCACCCAGGCACCCCATTTATAGCATTTTTAATTTTGGCCTGATTAGCTCTCATTTCTGCCCTTAGAGAATCTATGTTGCTGTTAATGGTTTTCTTCAGCCTGGCTATTGTCTTCATAACTGTTACCCTGAAGTCTATTTCTGACATCTTGGCTATATCCATATCCATTAGGTCTGTAGGAGAGGCTATTGTCTCTGGGTCTTTTCTTTGTTCGGAGTTCCTCCTTCTAGTCATTCTGTTGAGTTGTGGTTGAGGGGATATACAATTCTGGCAAGGTGCACCCAGGCAATGTTCAGAGCAATTGGAAGTCACCACCAAAAAAACCCCAAAAAACAAAAAACAAAACAAAACAAAAAAACACCTAGACAAAATGAAACCCAAGGATAAGATTTATAAAGTACAAAAACAAAAACAAACAAAGTGACTGACGAAAAAGGGGGCGATGAAGGGAAGATGACTATAATCCGTTAATGTAGGCAAGGTAGGGTTTTTCAGTTCTTCCTGGGTGTATTTTGTTTTCTTTGTTAGAGAACACTACTTCCCAGACACACAAGGAAATTAAAACTAGTGTGTGTGTGTATACATACACTATATTTAAAGTAGTATATATATATATATATATATATATATACACACACATATATATGTATATATGTATATGTATATGTATATGTAAATATAAATAAAGGTAGTATTGAATAGGGAGAAAAGTAGTACATTGAAGCTTTATATATAAAAAAGAAAAAGAAAAAAGTATATGTGTGAAAAAGTTCAAGTTAAAAAGTTACTATGGAATATAATGTTGAGGGACACTTGGTGTCTCAGTTGGTTAAGCATCCAACTTCTGCTCAGGTCATGGTCCTTGGGTCCTGAGATCGAGCCCCACGTTGTGCTCCCTGCTTGGTAGGGAACCTGCTTCTCCCAATCCCTCTATAGCTCCCCCTGCTTGTACTCTCTCTCTCTGTCAAATAAATAAATAAAATCTTTTTTAAAAATCTAGTTGAAATGATAAGTAGGTTAAAAAAAAAACAAAAAACCAAAAGCAAAACAGAAGAAACATGAGAAAGAATTTAAAAAAGAGAGAGAAAAGTTGTATCAAAGAAATACGCAGGCCATGAGGCAACACCAGAGTTTAATATACTGTTTTCCCTGGTGCTGGGGTTTTACTGTTTTATGGGGACCCTGTGGTTGTTGTCCTCTTGTTCTTCCAGCTTGTCTTCTGGGGGAGGAGCCTGCTGAATTGTTTTTCAGGGAACCCTGCTTAGGCAGAGTTGCCCTGCCCCCTGTCAAGGGGCTGGGCTCCACAGAAGCCCCTTTTTTTGGGCTTTCCTTCTCTGGAGGCTTTTGTTTTCTGGTAGCTTTTCATGCCTTTTTGGAGAGTCAGAGCAAAGGAACATTCTGCAACTCTCATTTTTCCCCTTGGCATATTAAAACACATACTGCTTTAATAAGTTTTTAAAGATTTATTTATTTGGAGAGGAGGGACAAAGGGAAGTGGTGAAAGAGTCTCCTCCCTGCTGAGCATGGAGCCCCACATGGGGCTGGATCCCATGACCCATGAGATCCCATGACCTGAGCCGAAACCAAGAGTTGGATGCTTGGCTGACTAAGCCACCCTTCCCCTGCTTTAGTAATTTTTTGAAGTAGAATTTTGAAGAAAACATTTTGTCAACACATATTAGTGAGTTTCCCTCCCTCTCAAAATGAAAACAACAATAAAAAAAGGGAAATGCTATCACAGAAAAGCAGTGTGGTAGAAAGCAGGGACTTCAGGCCCATACAGATTTTCGTTCAAGCTCAGGCTCCAGCATTAATCGTTTGAGTGGTTTGAATGGGTTCCTTAAACTTTCAGATTCTCAAATTCATTATTTTAAAATGGAATAATAATGTCTTATTTTTATACTTAATGTGAAGATTAAATTAGGTAACATTTATGAACGACCAAGTATGGGAAATGTCCCAATGATATCTGTTTCTTTGCTGTGTTAAGTCGCTTTTGAAGAGCCATCCTTGAATGACAAGCATTGTTACAGTCTAAGCTTTGATTGAAGCTGTCTCCTCTGCACTTTCTCCTCCGTGTCTTCAAATCCTTCCTCACCTATTGAGGTACAGCTCAAATGTTACTACTTCTGTAAAGTCTTCTCTGATCTCCCAACGGAGCATGAATGGCTCTTTGTCCTGATTTGATACGATGTCCTGATTCGATCTTGATACGATACCACGCTGAATACAGTTAGTTAATTATGTGCTCGTATCTTCTGTATCAAGATTGTGAGCTCTTTGAAGTTCAGAACCATGAGACCCACAACTTTGCATCCTTACTTTCTTATTCTTTGTTTTTTTTTTTTTAAGATTTATTTTATTTATTTAACAGAGAGAGAGAGATCACAGGTAGGCGGAGAAACAGACAGAGAGAGAGGAGGAAGCAGGCTCCCTGCTGAGCAAAGAGCCCAATGCAGGCCTCGATCCCAGGACCCTGAGATCATGACCTGAGCCTAAGGCAGAGGCTTAACCCACTGAGCCACCCAGGTGCCCTTTACTTTCTTATTCTTACATAGACGTTTTCTGATTTCAATTTCTTTAATTAATCCAAAGCACAGCAAATATTTATTGATCAGCTACTCTCTGCTAGACACTATTCTAATTGCTCACTATTGTGCCAGGGACATGGAGCAAAATGCAAAATTCTTGTGTCATGGGGCTTACATTCTTTTGGGGCTAGAGAGAAAAAGGAACAAAACATGTAAAAAAAATTTAATACTGTGTTAAAAGATCTGTGAATGGAGAAAAAAATGCAGCAGACAAACAGATAAGAAATGGTGAGCCAGAGGGTATGATTTTAAGTTGCATGCTCAACAATTTCTCATTGGGAAAGTGATCTCTGAAAAAAGACTTCAAGAAATGGAGGGACAAGCCATGTGACTGTCTTGGGAAGGGTCTTTCAGGCAGAAGGAAGAGTAAATGCAAGTCTCTATGGAAAGAATGTGACTAGAGTGTTTAAGGAAGAGAAGGATCTCAGTGGGTGGAGTGGTGGGATGAGCTGTTGAAGAAGAGATGAGAAGCAGGTAGCTTAGGTGAGATCTTAGTCACTATTGTAGGGAAATTTAAAAATACAGCTTTTGCTCAGGATGAAATGGAAAGTAGCAGAAGGAATTGATGCAGTTCAAGTTATATTTGAATAGAAGGGCTTTTTCGGCTCAGCAGTTCTGTAAAGTACAAGATGTCAATTCCCTCAAGTACTGATGTCATGGTAGGAACCCTGGGATTGAGGACAGAGTGGTGATACTGTGGATTGTGCCATCAGTGTGTCACAGGGAGCACTGTGTTGGAGGTGACACAAACCTAGCTGGACTTCCCACTCATCCTTTACCAGCAATCCTATATTAGGCATGATGTTGGTTAGCCTCCCCAAGCCTCAGTTTCTTCACCATGTGAAGGAAATAATGTCTGACCATCTTAGTCTAATCATACTGTGATTATGAGTTTACAGTGAGATAAGAGTATGAAGAGAACATTAAAAAAAAATACTCTGCAGATGCAAGAGATTCTTGATCCTTAAAAGAAGGAGTGCCTGCTGGCTGCTTATTAGAAGGTAGGAGGACAAGGTAACAAAAGGTAGAAAGAGGAGACATCTGAAAGTAAATGGAAAACCTTCAAAATCTCTGTATATTCTTAGAGGTCTTAGACAGTTACTTCTTTAGTAGTGAATCAAATCCAGGACTGATTTGGCATCTGTTTTTGTTTTGTTTTGTTTTTCCCAGTATGGAAGAATGATTTCAAATGTACAACAAACAAGTGAATATAAAGACAGAGAAACTCTGATGGGACATATCTCTCTCAAAAAAGTAGTGTACTAATTATTGTAGCTACAAGAAATGTATTTCCCAGGCACAAACTAAGTACCCAGAAGCTGAAAAGGGTTTTTTTGGGGGGGTCACATTCATTGCGGAGAAGCAGTCTGCATGTCAGATGCTGAATCTAATACAAATCTATGGTAATGTTGGTTAAGAGGATGTGATATTCAAAATTAGCACGGTCTCTGAATGATTAACAATATAAAAAGGAAACCTGTGATGGGAGAAAATATTTGCAAATCCTATGTCTGATAAAGGGTTAATATGTGAAATGGATAAGGAGCTCTTATAGCTCAATAGCAAAAACAAAACAAGATGAAACAATCTAATTTAAAAATGGGCAAAGGACCTGAATAGATATTTTTCCAAAGCAGATACACAAGTGTCAAACAGGTATATGGAAAAGTACTTAAGATCAATATTCTTCAAGGAAATGCAAATCAAAGTCACAATATCAACTAACACCTGTTAGAAAGGCTATTATAAAAAAATAAGAGAAAACAAGTGCTGACAAGAACATGGAGAAAAGGTGACTCTTGTGCCCTGTTGAAAACAGTATGCAGATTCCTCAAAAAATACCATATGGTCTAGCAATCTCACTTTTGGGTACATAGCCCAAGGAAATGAAATCACTATCTTGAAAAGATATGTATACTCCCATGTTCACTGCAACATTATTTGTAATAGCCTAGACATGGAAACCATTTAAGTGTATATTGATAAATTATTGGATAGAGAAATGTAATACACACACACACACACACACACACACACACACACACACACACACACAGAGTGGAATATTATTCAGCCTAAAAAGAGAAAATCCTGCCATTTAAAACCATATGAGCGAATCTTGAGAGCATTATGCTGAGTGAGATAAGTCAGCCAGAGAAAGTATTTGTCTCATTTATATGTGAAATCAAAAAAAAAAAAAAAAAGAAAAAGAAGAAGAACTCAGAGAAACAGTAGTTTGATGATTGCCGTGGACAGAAGGTGGTAGGGAAAATAGGTGAAGGTTGTCAAAGGATACAAACTTGCAGTTATAAGATCAACACTTTCTGGGGATGTAAGGAGCAGCAAGGTGACTGTATTAACTATTGTATCATAGACTTGTAAGTTGCTAAGAGAGTATCTTAAAAATTTTTACTCCAGAAAAAAAAAAAGGTAAATACGTGAGTGATAGATGTGTTAACTAACCTTATTCTTATGATCATTTTTTGCACTATACATGTGTATAAAATCATCATGTTTATACCTTAAACCTACATATATTATATGTCAATTATATCTCAGTGCAAAAGAGAATAATTTGGCACAATCTCTGGAAAATGCAGGAAGTGGTTTGTCCAAATATATTGTAGAGAGTAACAGGCATTTTCAGTATTTTGTAGTTGTGCACTATTTAGTTATCTGTATTATGAAAGGTTCTTTGTGTTGTATGCAGACATATTCTGGCTATTAAAATAGGAAGCAAGATAAACAAAAGATTCATTGAAACACTGCTGTTATTTTCAGAGTGCTTAGGAAAGGCTAGATGCTCGACAGCTATTGAGAACCCAGTAGCAGTACAGAGATCCTTTATCCTAGAGCACTGCCATAATTATCATCATGCCCCATGATTTCAGTCCATTCTTACTGGCCACATAAATAATTCTGGAAGAATCTTTCTGGCTCAGCTGGGCCAGGTTGGACAGGGGCTCGATCCTCTATGACCAAGTTGGCAAGTACTGTAGCAATGGCCACCAGACCCCACCTCTGTGTAATGGGTGGTAGAGCAAATGTAAAAGCTGCAAGAGACTTTTCCAGGACTCTCCCATCCCCAGCACTCTGCTAGTCTATAAGAATAATGAAGAGTCTCTGGGATAATAATATGCTTGTTCATTTGAAAAACGGTTGATTTTTAGTTTACCTAGCCCAGGCGAGTGAGTTCAGATGTATTTGAAAGACTTTCCAGAAATAACTTACGAAGCTTTTAACTGTGAAACTTCATGCATTTTTATGGGTTAAAGGTTTGTTCTTTGGAGTCAGGTTCAAGTTCCCTTTCTTTTCCTAATTCTTGGAATTTGGACATGTTACTAAAGCTGGAAGCTAAAGCCCAGCTTCCTATTTTGAACCATTCTCTGATTTTTCTGGCTAATAACGTTTGTATATTTTATATTTTTTGGCATCCTTAAAAACTTTAAATATGTTCAGGAAAGTTACTACTACTACCAATAAAAATCTTATTACCTAGGATATGTGACCCCTAAGGAGACACATTTATTCTGACTTTTAGAGGCAAGAAGCAAAGTCAGGATGTTTAAAATAAGTCATGTTTGGTTGAGCTAGGTCCTGAATCCTGAGAACTTGCTTGGAGCTCTTTCTGGGGCCTCTGTTCTGGAGGACTTATGAAGCAGAACTGGAAAAGCAGGATTGGCTGCCCTTGGGTTATTCTGGAGCCTTGCAGGTGTGTCCTTAGAAACACAAGCCAGATAGAGGGAAACAATTAACCAAGTAGAGAGGGTTTAAGATTTAAGAAAAATACAAAGAGTTTTTAATCTTTTCTCTAACATTTTTATGCCTTCGCATTTTAAAATGTGAGATGACTTATAATTAGATCAACTATAATACATATTTGATGAAGTAAGCAACAAGAACAACAATGACAGTGCAAGGTATATGTGGCAAGAATCAGTGACAAGGATGAGGGGAGGAGATGCATAATTAAACTCAGGGGTAAAATGAATCATCAGTTTTACCTTGAGTTTCTGGATAGACAGGAAAAGAAATAAAAGAGCAGACCATGCTTCATAAATCTTAAAATGAGAAAAGAAGCCACAGTTTTTAGGGCAGGCACATTTTTTCTTTCTCTAAATTCGGCAAGAAACTTTCCCATAAGACATCATGGAGTGGATAGTAGTGATGTCACGTTCGATTGCGGTTTTGCTCAGCAGCAGCATGAGGATTTCCTATTAAACATATTTATTCCCCCCACCCCCAAATGTGTTTATTCCCAGGTTCCTCTCTTGGAAGTTCTGGCTCAACAACTCTAAACCTGTGATCTAGTGGGTCCACAATACATTTTTTTCTTAATTCAAAATGCATAATTAGAAATTAAGAATTCGTGAAGTGCCTTCCCACTTTTTACTTTGACAATAGTCTGGTGAGGTTCATCAATATTTTTTTAATACAAGAAAAGAAATTTATACCTTAAGACATCAAGTGATGTAAGACACTAGGGGATTTGAATCCCCATGATTTATTTCAAGCGATGTTGAATAATAGAAAAAAAGATTTTAAGTCTATTAAAATAAGGAAATTGTACTAATGTGATTGAGCGGGGTTGGGAGGGTCTCAGATTGATTAAGTGTCCAAATATTGGATGAGTTGCTTTTGAGACCTTACCCCTCTCTGTAAACCATCTGAGAATGTGTGCAGAAGTTCACCTTCTTTGTAAAGTCTTTTTAGTGCCCACCCCTTCCACCAGGCACATCTGTTACCTCCTTTCTCCCAGGCATGTCAAAGGCACTTTTATACATAGCTACATCATTCCCTCCACAGTCCTGGGGTACACTGTACTAAGTGATAGCCTAGACTATCAATTTTTCGATGGCTGGATATCCTTATTTATCTTGACACTACTGGCAGAATCTGACCCATATTAGGTACAGATTAAATAAGCACTAAAGGGGTGTGTAAGAAAGGGGCATATGTTATAGGAGAAAGACAGGATATTTAGATATCTATCTGTTTATCTGTCTCTCTGTCTTAAGTTAGGAAATACCTAGAATTTTGGCCGCATTATCTATACTGGAGACACAGGCATTGCTGTGAGTCATTTAATTCTAAGGTGGTGACTTTCTTTTGATTTGATGCGGCAATTATCATACACGTGCAGCTTTTAAAGCTACTTATTAAATGTATGGTTTACTTATTAAACTATGGTTTAAAGAGATAACTCCTGATCAAACCATTCAAAATATAATCTTTACCTTAGAGGCTTCCTTCTCTCTAGCCCAGATTTTTTAATATCCCTAAATTGAGCCATTCCTTCTGGCCCATAAGAGCACCTACAATTGATTCATGAATCTACTCAAAGTTTTTTTTTTAGATGCAGTTAAAAAAAGAATTATGGCATTAAGATCTGGAACAACTAAGTTCCCAAGAGTTTTAACATTAATAAGGAGTAAAGTGAAACTCAAGGAGGCCAAGTGACCTCCACAAGGTCACATAACCAATAGCAGACAAGTTAGAATTTGAATTTCTTTCTTCTCTATGTCTTTTGCTCTTTCTATGCCTTCATAACACTTTCTCTGTTAGACCATCTCATACATTGGATTGTTAGTGTAGCGCTGTAAAGATTCAGGGTGTGGGTACCAATGGGTAGAGACATGTACAGCAGCCTGAATGAACCAGCTAAGAGTTAGGACACTTGCAACAAGAGGTAAGCTGTTCTCTGAGAAGATGGAAATGGAAAGCGCAAACATAAGTGAATGCTCTTAGATGCTTAGCTGGCTTTGGGGTGAGAGTCAGACATGTATTCATTGGGCATTTCTTGATTTCAAAGCCGAAAACTGATTTCTGTCCTTAGAAGCTTATAGAAAAGAGTGGGGTAAGTTCCTGGGTAATATCATAGTAACTTGCTGAGCTTACATTAATAACACCCAGGTTATGAAATGAAGACAGTGGGGAAAAGGAGACTTTCTAGATCAGATATGATATAGAAGTTAAGAAGGCCATGCTTCCTGGAGATACAGGTAAGGTAACTCAATTAACCAAAGGGGTAGTGTTTTGTTTCTGTGGGCACCTGGAAGGCATGTGTAAGATCACATAGCTTACTCATGCTTTTCAACTGCCTCCTTAGTGAATAGAATGCACACCCTGGAATCAGGCTGCCTAAATTCTAATCCTTCCGTCTTCTCTTACTAACTCGGTCACGATAGTAATTTGGTCACATTCCTTATTTGTAAAATTATAAAAGAAGAATATCCACTTTTTATCATGATGTTAGAATGAAATTAGGTACTACATATATAGCACTTAGCTCAATTTCTAAAACAGAGTATGTACTAAGTTCATGCTAACTACTGATATAAGAATGACATTCACAGCCATATAATTTCTGTTTTTATTTTTCAATATCCATTCTCAGGAGAGACTAGAATAAGAAAATAGTGGGTGCTTCTGAGCACTCAAACTAGATTGTTTGTAGTTGCCCCTAATTTGTGGTTTTGCTTTCCACAGTTCCAGTTACCCACAGTCAACTGAGGTCTGGAAACAGATAATCCTCTTTCTGATGGAATGTCAGAAACATCAGTAGTAACCTAACGCTGTATCACAATGCCTGTGTCATTCACATCACTTCTCATCATGGAGGCATTTTATCATCTCACATCATCATAAGAAGAGGAAAGGTGAGTACAGTAAGATATTCTGAGGGAGAGAGAGACCACATTTACATGACTTTTATTACATATATTATTAAAATTCTATTATTAGTTATTGTTGTTAATCTCTAAGTGTGCCTAATTTGTAAATTAAACTTTATTATAGGTATGTATGTATAGGAAAAAGCATCGTATATATGGAATTCGTACTGTCCACAGTGTCAGGCATCCACTGGCTTCTTGGAATCTGTCCTTCATAGATAAGGGGGTCTACTATAAATCCAACTCTGTGGGATTAGAGAGTTTGTTAGCCTTTTCTCCTGGAATTAGGTTTGGCAAATCTCACTCTTCTCATGAGTAACTAATTACACAATTACATGGGCCCTTCTACTTCAGTGCGCACAGTCGCCTTATGTCATAGGGGCCAAATGAGCTGAGCTGTGGCAGGGCCAGGCCCCCTAACTCCCAGTGCTTACGTGTTTCACCCCACAGTTGTGCCTCCTCTCTTCAGATAATCTGATTAGGTCAGGGACTTTACGATGATTAAAGAAAAAACAAAAATGTGTATTTAAAATTAAGTTTAAGAAACTATAGTAGGAACAGGGGCGCCTGGGTGGCTCAGTTGGTTGGGCGACTGCCTTCGGCTCAGGTCATGATCCCGGAGACCTGGGATCGAGTCCCACATTGGGCTCCCTGCTCGGCGGGAAGCCTGCTTCTCCCTCTCTCACTCCCACTGCTTGTGTTCCCTCTCTGGCTGTGTTTCTCTGTCAAATAAATAAAATCTTAAAAAAAAGAAGAAACTATAGTAGGAACAAAAAATATACCTTTTCTACATATAGGTAGGCACAAAGGTGCCCAAATTAATTAAATAAGACATCCCCCTCTTTTTTGGTTCCATATGCTATTATTTTAGTTGTAAATTGTAAGTTAAAATCACCTGAGGAAGTCACTTTGCTGAATGTTCTCCTCGTTTATCATCAAATTCCATAAATCCTCTTGAAAAGAAAAAAAATAGAAAAAAAGTAAATTATGACTGAGATTGAACAAGAATGTTAGAATGATCACCAAGATGTCTTATATTGTTTGAGCCACGATTTTCTTCTGCAGATTTTCCTACATCATAAATAAGATTCAAGACTTCCATAACAGTTTGTAGTTGTAAGCTATTTATACACAATTATCTCTTTTTAATCTGCCAACAAATCTATTCATTAGGCGTCTATTCATATATAAACTATATAAAAAGATATTTTGGCATATTTGTTTAGTAGCATATCCCCAGTTCCTACCATATAGTATAAATGAATAAATGTTTGAATTAAATAAATAATAAGTAAATGGATAAATGATTGAATTTTTAAAATTTCTTTCTATGTATGAAGAAACTTTTAAAGTTCAAAGAGATTAAACAACCTGTCTAAATCGCATAACAAAATCTAAAACTGAGATTTCTAGAGTCAGGAGTTAATACTAGAAACACTGTACTATTCAAGAATAGAGTACACGGTAGCTGCTGGAAAGGTAAAAATGATTAAAATGTGGCCTGTGAAAAGCTTATAGTCTGGTGGGGAAAATAGACACAATCAGATACAAGTAATTTAAAACAATGAGCAAATAATTTAAAACAATGAGGAGGAAAGAAAACCAATGTGAAGTTTATTCCAAAGCATTATGAAACCCAGAGTATGAATTACCTGCATTTTGTAATCATAGCGGTCTGTGACATCTTCACAGAGCTTGTATTTGAATTGGACTTTAGAAAATGGTTAAACTTGCTAGGTGGACAAGTCTACCTAGCAAGGCCTTGCTGGCAGAGAGAAGAACCATGTGCAGAGATATTGGGCATTTATACAAAGATGACCAATTCTGAAACAAACCATTCATTATTGGGACATCCGGTGTTTGACTTCAGGAGTGAGGTACACAATTGAAAGATACAAAAGCTTCAGGAAAGAATATTTAACATCAGCCAAATGCATTTGTTCTGATTTTGTAAGCTTTCTAAATTCACAAAAGGGTTTTAGGCACGGCAGTAATAGAACCCAACTTGTGTTTTTGTTCTATAACTCTGACAGTAAGAGGATGGTTTGAAGGGGGGACAGACAGAAACAGTGAAACTAATCATAAATCTAATAAAAAGAGCTCAGGAAAGAGGTGACAAAGGACTCTACTAGGCCAACCAGTCAGTGGAGTTGAAGAAATGATACAAGGAAAGAATTATAGGTAGAATATTCAGCAATTCGAGGAAGGTGGTAACAAGCAAGAAAGATCTGAGAATACCCTGAGGTTTCTGGATTCTGGTGGGTGGGGATTTGATTCCTGAAATAAGGAATATGGGAAGAGGAACAGGTTTTGGGGATGATGGGTTTGGGTTTAGACCAGTTAAATTTCAGGTATTGGTGGAAAACCTAGGTGAAATTTTCTAGCAAGCAATTAATCATTTCAGTCTGAAGTTCAGTAAAAAGAACACAATAGACATCTGATTTTGGAAGTCACTGGATCATAAGTCAAATAAAAAGAATACGAAAGGATGGCTCTAGGTAGGAAGAGAACCTGGAAAATGTTGTGTCATGGGAATTCAGCAGGTGAGGTGATATTCACAAGAATTGGGGCCTTCTTGAGGGGTCATAGGGATTAAGAATATGTATATTTTTCAGAACAGGGGTGACCAGAATCTAGTACATGTAGCTCCAAAGTAATCCAGAGTATATGAAGTGAGCTTTTCTATTCAGCGTCCTTAAGGTACATATCCAGCATTTATTATGTGCCTGACACAGTACTTAGGTATCAGATATATTGGAGTAAATTAAGAAAATTCTCATCTTTATGAAGTTCCCTCCTTCCTGTCATTCTTTCTAATCAAAGCTCACTTTCATCTTTTAAGGCCCAAATTGCATCTCATCCTTGCTATAAATACTTTCCTAAGCATCCTGTTGTCAGTCACAATTCCATTCTCCAGAAATTACCTGTGTTGTTTTACTGACATTTATCTTAGTGTATTAGTCATCACGGCATTTGGTATCTCGTCTTACCATAAGGACTGCAAATCTTTGAGAAGGTTTTATATTCTAGATTTTTCCTTCACAATTTCTGGACCAACTTGGTATATACTAAGTACTTAGAAACACTTCTTGGTGTTCTCCCCCCCTTCCCCATCCCCATTATATTTATGGTCTTCCATTGGACCATGAAAGGACAGCTAGATTTTTTCCTTGAGCAAGGGCTGCTACGTCTTTCAACAAAGATCCCTCAGGATTACTCAAATTGCATTATGGGTTTTAGATCTGATCTCTAAGATATCTTTCCTTAATTAACCAATTCCACAATTATTTGCTGAGTGTCTCATTCAGTCTATCAGGTACTGTGTTAGAGCCATGAGCTGGATAGATCTGGTCTCTCATATAGCTACATGATTACAAGTAAATAAAAATGGTGATATGTGTTATAATGACACTATGTCAAGGTAAAGTAAGGAAAACTAGGGAATGAAAGAAGACAGTGTGAATAAGAGTGGTTATAGAACTGTTTTCTGAGGAGGTGACTTTTAAATGAATTGCAGGGCAAAGCACTAGCCACGAAAGAAGGAAAGAGAATTTTAGGAAATGAAAGCAAGGGCAGAGATCCTGAGCTGGTTTTAAGTTCCAGAAACAGAAAGAGCATTGTTTACTTGGAAAACAGTGAGGAAAAGAGGAAATGGTCGAAGTCGAGGTGCCATTCCTGAACCCAGAACTGACAGCAATTGTCTTGTATTTCAGATAATGAGCTTTCAGGGTTAACAGAGGAAAAAAAGTGCTATTTTATGTCTGGGGAATTCCCCAAGGAAGGAATAAAAAGATATATTATTGCTTCAACTCCTTGCTTTGCTATTGTTGTGCTTTGTAACAATATGAATTCAACTGGAGTGTAATGTGTACTTTGTACATGATGGGTATTACTCTTGCTTCCTTGTCAGTTTCCTCCTTGTTTACATTAACAAACACTGAAACTCAACAGTTGCAAAAGCAACCCACAATAGGAAAAATAACAATACAAAAAAAAATCCATGAGTTTCAATAATTTATGCATGAGGATGGTATGCAGAATCCTGCCCATCACATGATAATATATTGACTTAAGCAAATCAAAGATTACAACATGGCCCCTGATTACTTCTCTATAGAAGTGTTTCTTAATCTGTCATTGGTCATAAACCCCCTTAAGAATCCAAAAAAAGTCAGAAACATTTCCCTAAAAAAGTGCTAAGATGCACATTTACACAAAATAAATAAAAATTTAAAGGATATGTGGACCTTTAAATCAAAGCCAGGTAGTGCAGAGTGTCTAATCAAGGGCTTTCAAAACTTATGGGATATCAGAATCACCAGCAAGCTTGTTAAAAAAGCATACCCTTAGCCTTGTCCTAGGAAGGCGCCAGATGGGATGAAGGAAACTTCATTTTGTATAAATTCTTCAGGGGATTCTATACCACACTTTGTCAAACTGGGCTTTGGGGTCTATGAAGGACAGAATTAGAGTGAAGTAGAGATTGAAAGCTCCTGGAAATTCAGAACAATTTGGATCCTGGAGAGCTGAAAGTAAGGAAATTGCTGTGGGTCAAATGAGAACATGGTGAAGTAAAGTTGAAAATCTAAACTATGCAGATTGGAGTAAGATGTGTTAGGTGTTGGGCACAGGGGCTTGGAAGCAGATAGAGAACCCTGGGAAGGTTCTGGGCTGTATGTTCAGCCCCCATAGCAATCCCTCATGATCAACACCCTAATGAGAGGTTCTCTAGATTGTCTCTGAAGAGATATCAGCTACCCTCTTTGCTAAGCCTCTTGAGTTTCTCAAGCTAGGAAATAAAAGCAGGACTCATCACACCTCTCATTAGTGAACATATCACTACCCACCACCTTCACTGAAGAATTACAGTGCCTGCACTGGGTGGGTCCTTTATTCTTTTCACTTTACAGATGAGGAAACTGAGGCACTCAGAGAAGGAGGGCCTTGCTCAAGGTTACCCAGTCAAGTAGCATATGTGAAGACCAGAACCTGGCCTTCTGTTCCCTGGTCCGGTGCTCTTCCTCCGTCCTCCTTGGGTGCTGAGATAAAAATACTTTATGGAACCACTTGTTGGGAATGTGCACACTCCAAAAGAGTTTAGGAAAATTCAGTCAGGTACAAAAATATCTTAAAGTAATACTTTTCAACTCAAATAATATATTATCATGCACAGTTTTGTTTCTCATTCATTTTAATACAATGGGGTCATTTCCAACAGCGAACTGGACAAAAGCAAGGTTTGTCTCAGGGCTTACGTGCTCCTGGTCATGGAGCGGAGGATGAACTCCACTGCATTCTCAATGATCTCTGTGCCCAAGAGGTTTAGGAAGTTGGGGAACTCTGGCTCTGGACTTTTGTCTGAGCCATCTGGCTTGTCATCTGGTTTGTCATCTGAAAAACAGAACAGAATCTCAGGTGATTCTCAGCAATAAGAAAGGGAAGACTCGTTTTCTTTGAAGGGAGCCCCTAGACCACTTTGTAGCTCCTCTCACTAATTATACAGCTTGGTACAGTTATATTTATTGAACATTTAATGCCTTCCTGGACAAAGTTTTCACATACATCATCTCACTTTTTCCTAAAAATGACATATATCGATACTTAGGTAGACGTGGATTTCCTTTCTGATTGAGCAAATTTAAGCTCACGGAAGTTAAGTAACTTGTCCAAAGTTAAACAGGTAGTAGATCCCAGTACCAGGGTTGAAATATAGAATACCCCCCACCTTTTTAAAAAGGTTTATTTATTTTAGAGAGAAACAGAGTACACAAGTGAGTGGAAGGAAGGGAAGGAGGGGGCAGAAGGAGAGAGAGTCTTCAGTCGTCTCCCCACTGAACAAGGAGCCAGATTTGGGCTCGATTCCATTAACCTGAGATCATGACTTGAGCCAAAATCAAGAGTCAGCCACTTAATGGATTGAGCTAACCAGGTGCCCCCAGCATGCCCATTTTTTTTTCTGAAAATGTAAAACTTTAAAATTTATTAATTAAAGCAGAACTAAATTATATTCCATAGAACCAAATACTTGAAGCAGGAGTAACAGTCACTTCTTGACAAACGTCAGGTACAGAATCCAGACACTCCTATCTGTACTCAACCTATGAAGCAACAAACACTGAGGCTGGCTAGGACAGAGTGCAGCACTCCATCACTGGGATGCAAGTCAATGGTAGCCGTGGGCTCTGCACCATTTATTCTTTATTAAGATATGGCCTATCCAAAGGGAATGATTTTGGTCTATTCGAACAAGGTCGCTTCTCCTTCCCCAGTGCAATTAATCTTTTCATCATCTTCTTATTTCTCCTCACACATTCAGGGCATAACATATTGTCTTCCAGGTCTGGGGATGGGAAAGTGCAGGCAGGTAACAGGGAGAGAGACACCATCCTTTTGGGAGAGTCAGGCACCCATGCCTGACCTGCATGGAATCACAGGCGAACCCAACCTTGCGAGTCTGCCAACTGAGGTCTGCCATGGACTACGCACCACCTGACACCAGAGGCTTGCGGCAGAAAGGTCTCAACAGAAGCAGGAATGGAATGTGAATTCACAGACTTGACTGACTGGCTCTTGCAGCAATTCTTGATCATGCTGCCAACATGCCTTCCTGTGCTGAAGTTACCACCTCGACTGTATTAATCCCTTCCTCTCTCTCACTCTTCTTACAACTTTTCCAAAGCCTTGATTTCTTGGCCACCATCTTGCCTTTCCTCGAACATGACTGCAATTTAGCTTCTGGTGATGTTTCAGGAATAGTCTGGTTCATTTCAGGGTAAGCATGTTTCTGGAGCCTTAGAAAAACCTCTATTTTCCGGCCTTCAGTACTCAAATTCAGTTGTTGGCACCAGTGCCGCAAAGTGTCCCGACGTACTTTATTAAATGAAGGCAAACTGGTTGGCAAGGGAAGGATTGGTGTATTACAACTATGTTTTGGGCAAAACTTGAATTGTTCATTTATTTGAGGATGACAAACTTTCTCGCTTGACCCAGGCATCTTCAGGCTGATTTCTGAAGTTGAAGAAACACTTGGTTCCATTTGATGCTCATCATTAGGTTCCTCATTAACTGGAACCAATGTGAGAATCACACTCTCTTCCTCTAATGCGTCCTCAGAGAAATTCTGCTCATTGTTTCTGTAAGTCGAGTGCGCCATTTTCAGCACCGTTCAGAAGAAGGCAAAGATAACAACCTTAAAACATCTGCCCTTCACTTTTTTCACCTTTAGCATGCCCGTTTTAATGTAGTTTTCTCTATGCAATCCCTGGCCTGTGGTAATAATAATGATAACATAATAATGGGTAACCTTTGTTAAGGGTAGACCTATGATGACTATCTGCATGCATTGTCACATCATTTTATTCTCACAGCAGCACTGTGAAGTAGGCAAAACTATTATCTCAAGGTCAAGAAGTTGAAATTGAGAGAAGTTTAGGAGCTAGTTCAAAGCACAGAGTTAGTGAGTGGCCAAAATAGAGTTCAATCCCATGTATGACTGACATTAAAATCTGGATCCAAAAGCATCTATACTGAACTGCATAGTCTTGTCCCCCCTCCCCCCATGGAAATACCTTTGTTTCTTTATATTCTCTAATTTTTCTACAACAAACATAGATTGCTTATAAAATACAAGATATCAACAACAACAACAACAACAACAATGAGCTGTAGTGGCCTTTGACAGGAAATATGCTCTAACCACAAGTATGTTATAAGATTGAAAGTAGTATAATAAGGATGATTACAAGGAGAAATTCTGTCACTTGTTTATCATTTGATATTTCTGTAAATAATGACTTTACAAATGCCATGTGATTTTACCCTTGACCATTCTTATGGGGTATGTAGTTCGTAGCCCACTGGACTAAGAAACTGAAAAGATCAAGTGACTTGCAGGAGATCCTACAAATAGCAAGAGAGGACAGAACCCTAAATTCAGACATCTTGCTCTTAACTCAGTCAAGTGCCCTTTGGAACGAGGACTAACGATTCAGAGAGTGAGGCTGGGGACTTGCAAGTTCCCTTGAGAGGTTTTGGTTTTGCTTTGTAGTCTAACTGGTTCAAGAAATTAAAAATAAGGGAAGAGTGTCAATTTGCAGTTTCAAGTGGCCTCTCCCCTGGGCTCTGGTGCCCAGATAAAGTGGGACCTTTATCTTTCAGTTTTATTGTAGTCTCACAAGTAGTGTTGCAGATTTGGTAAATAAAAACATAGGATACCCAAATAAAATTAAATGTCTGATAAATAACAAATACTTCTTTTTGATATAAGAATGACCATGCAGTATTTAGGCCATACTTAAACTAAAAAATTGCTCGCTGTTTATCTGAAATTTAAATTTAACTGGGTATCCTGTATTTCATTTGGTAACCCCATCACAAGTTTTGACTCAGAAAGTCCCAGCATCTAGACCTGTTCCCCATGACTCTGAATGAAGAATATGTAACTAGCTTTTTGGGTGGAGACTGTCAAAAATAATGTTAGAAACCTTGCATCTATATTATATCCTAAAGTAGAAACTCTTAGTCAAAAATGTGGCTTTCAAAGGTGCCCATCAACAGATGAATGGATAAAGAAGATGTGGTACATATATACAATGGAATACTATGCCTCCGTCAGAAAGGATGAATATCCAACTTTTGTAGCAAC